>JBBPDC010166549.1:0-16626 GCA_037974485.1 Hemigrammopetersius urotaenia | reverse complement strand
GAACAGTGCAGTGAAAAATTGTGAGTTCAGTGTAAAGTGTGAGTGCAGTGTAAAGTGAACAGTGCAGTGAAAAAGTGTGAGTTCAGTGTAAAGTGTGAGTGCAGTGTAAAGTGAACAGTACAGTGTAAAGTGAACAGTGCAGTGAAAAATTGTGAGTTCAGTGTAAAGTGTGAGTGCAGTGTAAAGTGAACAGTGCAGTGAAAAAGTGAGTGCAGTGTAAAGTGAACAGTGCAGTGAAAAAGTGAGTGCAGTGCAAAGTGTGAGCGCAGTGTAGTGTGAGTGCAGTGCAAAGTGTGAGCGCAGTGTAGTGTGAGTGCAGTGTAAAGTGAACAGTGCAGTGTAATGTGAACAGTGCAGTGAAAAAGTGTGAGTTCAGTGTAAAGTGTGAGTGCAGTGTGAAGTGTTGTGTGCTACAATACAGATGTCTTGTACAACAGAGAGGACCACAGTTACTGTGCGTTGAACAGTCTGATGGCGCTGGGGTAAAAACTGTTCCTGAATCGTGTCGTGCGTGTGTGTATTGTCCTGAGTCTCCTGCCGGATGGCAGGAAAGTGAAAAGTGGCAGTGCAGGGTGGCTGGCGTCCTTCATGATGCTCGTAGTTTTTCTGAGACAGTACTTACTGCACGCAAAGAGCACTGATGATAAGGATACAGTGAGGTTGGGGGTCGGGTATATTATAGTGTAGTATATCATTTAGTGATATAATTGCTCTAGAAAAGCAGCGGGAACAGGGCATATGTGGCAGCATAGCTGCAGACACAGACCCATGCCGACCCCTGTCCATCACTGAAATCGCCTACAATCATTAGACCTGGACCATGGAGTGACGGAAGAAGGTGGTCTGGTCTAATGTATCAGGTTTCCTTTTTTTTGTGTTTGTGTGTGTGTGTGTGTGCGTACATTTGTCTTACCTGGAGAAGAGTTGGACCAGAAGGTAGTGTGATGCTCTGGGTGATGTTCTGCTAGAGATCATTGGGTCCTGCATTGATGTGAACTTTACTTTGACACTTGAACACTGCAGACCAAGTTCACCCTTCATGCAGACGCTGTTCCTAATCGCAGTTCCTCTTTCAGCAGGACAGTTCCTCACTGCAAACACTGTTTAGGAACCACTTGAGGAGCATCACAACGAGCTCAAAGTACCTCCAGTTCCCCAGATCTCAATCTGATCAAGCTTCTGTGGGACAAACTAGTGGAAATCACAGCTTATAGGACTTAAAAGTTCTGCTGGTGCAGAACCACGGACCTCCAGAGTCCAGACTTCAGTTTTAAAGATTTGGCTAATCGGTGTAATTTCAACCCCACTTCTGGTGTGCTATAGCGTCTCTTTAGTGAAATTAGTGTCCTTTTCATTTTCTGTTTTTAAACAAAATTTAATACAAATTCTGTCCAGACATGGTTATATCACATCAGTGTAAATCACAGGATAATCAAATCGTAAATCTAAACATTATCATGGTCGATATTAGCTGCACAGTGCTAAAAAATTAAACACAATCACAGGATATGCAGTAATATAATGAAAGAGTAAAATAATAAACAAGTGTATAAAAGTATAAAAGGTTACTGGAGAAAATTCAAATTACTGTCACATTCTATTTGTGAAGTTGTTCACTTCAGCAGAACTGACACGGACTCCAGTTTGTGCGTTCTGAGCGTTCCGCGTCAGTGTTGGACTGGCCTGTCGCACTGAGGATGTGGATGAAAAAAAAATATCCCAAAAACTGGCCCTGGCTCAAAGGAGGTACCTCAGAGTCCTCCTCAGTCTGAAGAGAAGCATTTAGACCATGAGTTCATGATGGACACTTTCTTAGTACAGATTGGAGTTGAAGCGCTCTTGAAGGTGCTTAAAACAAAAAGAAAGGAAGGCTGGAGCAAGAAACCTGATTAACATGGGAAGCAATGGATCATGGGAGGCATTTATGCTGGGGACGCTAGCAACACTGGATACAACTACAGTTAGCTGAACATAATAATTAATACAACTTTATCTCACATCATAGACAGATCTCCATTGATCACCAGTTCTAAATCAAACTCTGGTGACAATGAATCTGAAGAAACACTTTGTTTAAAATGTTCTACTTAGTATCAGTTGGAGACAAGCACCCTTTTTTCCCCCAACGGCGCTCGTCTCTCCGTTCCACTCTGTTTTCTGTTCCACTCCGTTTCCAATGACTTATTCAATATTAAACCCTCGGTTGATCTGTTGTCTAAATGCCTTAAATAGTAACAGGCTTATTTTGGGTAAATGTGGTGACCTTCTGTCAGAAACCTGAGAGTAAAGGGCTCTCGATGAAAGAAACAAAGATGAAAATCAGGGTGAGGCGCTGAATACCCCGAGACTTCTTCAGAAATTTTTGTGGGTATTCAGGGTCCTGATCTGGAGAGGGTCTGAAAGTGGTTTACAGTAAATACACATAAGAAAGTCTATATAAACCCTCTTGTTCGGAGGTCAGTGAGTGAGGGTCTGAAGGCTGATCATCCCTGAACAGAAAGTGCTGTTCAGGAGAGTCCAGTTGGCCATCAGCTTCCTCCAGTACAGGCTCAGTGTGGAGATGTGGGGGTGAGATGGGGCTGATGTAGGGATCAGTATCCGGCCGCTTCCCCCTTCTTCCTGGCGTCCGAAACGGCACTGATGCAGCCGCAGTCTTTCTCCACACCGTTCACCACATTCAGGAAGAAAGGCCAGGTTCCTATTTTGTGGCCTCGAGACGCCATCTCCTTAATGAGGTCCTACAGGACAAACACAACAGTAGAACACAACTGGATAAAGTGGGGTGTCTTTTCCACAGAGGGCCACTGTGGCTGCAGGTTTACTCTACAGGCCAGAAGTTTGGGCCCACCTTCAGAATGAAAAAATGAGTAAATAAATGATACACTGCTCTTTTGATTTTTTATTAGAAATGAGAAATTGGCCTAAAATCAAAATCTCGATTAATTGAACGTTTTAACTCGATTACGATTAATGAACGATTCTTTTATTTATTTATTTATTTATTTTGCCCTCATAGTTCACTGACAAGTTGCTCAGTTGTCTCAGTGTTTAAGCTCTCCATGCTCGACATGTCGGCGGAATAATGTAACATAACGGAGCGGGGTCACGTGACTCCACATGCGGTAGTGTTTTTAAAGGGAAAGTAATCGAAATAATCAACCTGGAAATTTTGATCAATTATGGGTTCTGAATGTCGATTTCGATTACTTTTCAATTAATCACCCAGCCCTATCAGAAATCCTTAAAAGTAACCAGTTCTCTGTATTTTATAGTCTGTAGAAATACACTGAAACACAAAGGCATCAACTAATGGTTTTGGAGAGACATATCAGGTCTGTCTTTAGTGACTATCATTCACTTTCTGTTAAAAAAAAAAAGAAGTATTTATTTAATTCTTTACACAGTTCCTTGTGCTTTATGGATCATTGAGCAACATGTATTTCTTCAACCCTGAGCCCAACCTTCCTTTGTGCCAAAATTCTATTCAGTCCAAAGAAAAGCAGAAAGTTTGGAGAACGATATCTTGGCCTCCACAGTCTCCAGATCTTTCTCCCATTAAGCTGCAGGGACAAGCTGGAGACCCACAAGTTCTAAATGAGCTCCAGCAAATGTGACAGAATTGTTCGCTGTTTGAAAAGGTGCTGGGAAGGTTTGGGCACAAGTTACTTCTGAAACTTGCAGGAAAGGATGTGATGAATCTGTGCTGCTGTGGTAAAGGCCCTTTTATTTTGATGAATATTGTACACAAACTTTCAAATCCATTAAATTGCACTTGCAATGAATATTGTTAGAATTCAACCCAGTAACATGCAAAACATGGGAGGTGAGTAGATCTTCAGGAAGAGGACTGGTGGACTGGACTGGAGTTACAAAACCATTTTTGAAGCTCCAGTGAATCACAGTGAAAGTCTTGTCCCAAAATGGAGGAAATCTCAAACAGTTCCCTCAGCATAAAGTAGTTAACTCAAGTGTATATTCTACAAGTATATTTATTTATACTAAAACTGAGGCAGTATACTTGAAGTTTACTTTATAAGTATACTTTTGTAAACTTAAAATGACTGTAAAAAGTATATTTAAAGTATACTTTTATAAACCTACAAATGTTTCAATTTAGTCAGACGAAGTATTAAATTAGTATATGTCCTTGTACACTACAAGGAAGTACATGGTTCGTATACTTGCTATATTTATTCTCAAGCATACTTAATAAAATGAACTTCAGGTATACTAGTTTTTGCTAAGGGTTGTGAAGCTTCCCAGAAGTGGCTGGTCAACCAAAATTCCCCCAAGATTGCAAAGACAACACGCAAAAGAACCCAGAAGAATATCTTAGGAATTGCAGGCTTTGAACACTTCAGATAAGGTAAGCATTCATGATTCCATAGATAAAATTTACTCTTAACTAAAGAGGAACATGAAGGCTCATCTCACAATTGCCAAAAAGTACCTTGGTGAGACCTTGGAATAGTGTTGTGTGGATTCATGGGTCAAATGCTCTGGCGTAAAGCTAAACACTGTGTTCCAAAATAATGTAATACCAGCAAGGAAACAGTGGTGGTAATGTCACGGTGTGGGGACTCACCATAAGTTAAGGAACTGTAATTCTGCTTTCAACCTGAATAGAACGTCCAATTATCACACTCTTACTATTCAACCGGCAGCAAGAAGACGATCCGAAGTCCAGCTCTAAGTGAGGTAAGATCACTGTTTACGCTCAGCTGAGAGGGCTACAAAATGCATGACACATGAGTCCAAACCCCAGCCAATCAGAAACCATCTTACTGATTGATCCATCCTGTCCACAGCAGCTATGATGGAGTTTGTCTGTGGGTTCACCTGGTTCTGTGTGTGCAGAACTTATAGTTTAAACTTAAACACATAAGGAAATTTTATTTGCAATGATGAGCTAATGCTGTGAATGGCTAATCCCATCTGTCAGAAACCTGCAGAGGGGCAGCTTGGCCACAAGAGGGCAGCAAAAACATGTGTGTGGTAGAGGTTCAAAGGTGTGTCTGTCAGTGATGCTGCAGCCAGTAGTTGGGGTCAGTGGGGTCATTGAGGTCAGTGGGGTCGATGGGGTCAGAGTGTAGGAGAGTGTGAAGGAAGTACCTTGTCGAACTGGTGCTCGAAATTGACATAGTTCTTGGAGTCCACAAACACCACCTTTTTGTCGATGGCTTCTTTCAGGCTCATCCCAAGGAACAGGTGGTTCATGATGGACTGGAGGAGAGAAGGAAAGAAAAACAATATCATATCATATTTCATATACAGCTCATCTCATCAGAGTGTTCCTAACACACCACAGTAACGGCAGCAGGCATAGACAATAAAAATAAGCGAACATGTTCATTTAACACTCTAACAGACCTGACAACCATTATAAGGTCTTTGGGTCTGTGGGACCAGTTTTCAGTTTTAGCTTAAGAAAAATTAAACAAATATTTATTTTTCCAAACTGAGATTTGTTTGCTAATTTTCTGTGAGGAACATTAATTAAAAAATCACATAAATGTGATTTAACAAAGGTAAAGGGAACTAATTTAAAATGTTTTGTTTATATTACTTGCAAATGGGATGAAGTTTGAATATGCAGAATATGTTAAAAGCCCCAAAATGCAATGGGTCCACCAGACCCAACAGGACTCCCTGTGTTATCAAAAAACGAAGACCCTTGCAGGGTTAAATGTTCAAATTATGATTATAACTTCCACATTTTAGATGCTTTTAGGTATGTTTACATTTTAAAAGGTTTTACCAAGTGTAAATAAAACAACTGGATGAGAGACTCCTTTCATTCTGGTCAATGATCTGGTCTGTTCTGAATCTGGATTCATTCAAGCAGAAAAAAGGACATCTAACTTGATGATCAGATGGTGATCAGTATACTGGTGGTGCTGAATGCTGAGTGGCTGTAACACCTTTATCTAAGCACATTGTATCTTTAGGCATTTTCCAGCCTGTTACAGTAAAACCTTTGTTATTTCTTTCATTTAATCTATTAAATATGCCAAAGATAAAACTGAATATCAGAGAACAGTGTTTCTGCACCAACAAGGAGATCAAAATAAAGAAGTGAGGAGTAGCTAAAGACAGTGCTGTGTATGTATATATACAGTATTTCTCAGTCTTCCAGTAACGCTACATCTCCACTAAAACTGTCTTCACTCATGTAAATCGAGCTTTGACTCCACCAGGAGATCACTGTTTGAAGATGCTCTGCAGGTGCTCCTCACGGTCTGAAAGACTTTCAACATAAGCGCACAGCGCCTCCCTGTGGTGGGTTTTACTTTAAAGAATGTTAATTAGCAGGAAATCAGAAAACACAGTTTAAAATGTATTATTGTTTAATACAAATATTTAAACGTTTAATGAATGTTATATTTGAGTAACTGCTGAATCATGTCTTGAATCACAAATTCAGCACCGGGCAGAAGTTTCAGATGCCTGAAAAGACATTTATGTGGACAGAAGACACTCAAATTACATCACATTCAGATACTACTACTACTACTACTAGTAATAATAATAATCATAAATAGATATGATCATACATATATTAATATTATTAACATATTTATATCATATCTATTTGCTATTATCATCATTATTATTATTATTGTTATTATTATTATTTATCGGCAGCAGGGACTGTGTTTCTGAATGTTAACTGTGTTGCTGTGTGTGTCTTTTAGATGGCGCTCACCAGGGCCATGGCGGTTGTGATCATGCTGCCCCCGGATCCCCCAATGACCAGAACCTTCTCTCGGCCCCTAGAATGCAGGATGGTGGGGGCCATAGAAGACGGAGGCTGTTCTCCTATAGAACACAACGTTTCATTGTTAAAGTGGGAAAATGGGGGAAAGTTCATTACAATTGTAGTGAATGTTTTTAACAGAGTTGAGCTGGTCTGACCAGATGCTGCTCACCTGCAGAAACAGAATCAGCTCTGTTACAGAAATCTGCCAGTTCGTTATTCAGGAGGATGCCCGTATTGGGAGAGTACACAGCTGATCCAAAACTAAACATGCCCAAGAAAATAACAACAGCAACAACATAATCAAAAACGACAACAAAAACAAATTGCTGTGAACAAATTTAAATCTGCATCAATTACTGATGATTGTATGAAACTAAACTAAAAAAGTGCCTCATAGGTTCATAGGTGTTGGTGGGGTGACAGAGGTTGATAGGGGAGTGATAAGCGAACAACAGGAAGTGACAGGGGTTGATTGGGAGCAATAGAGTTAGGGAGAAATAATGGTTGACAGGGATTAATAGGGATTTATAGGTAACGATGGAGGTAGATAGGGAGTGATAGAGCGAAGAGGTTGAATGGGATGCATGGGGAGTGATGGGGAATGATAGTTGATAGGGACGGATAGGGAATGACAGGGACTGATAGGGAATGACAGGGGTTGATGGGGAGTAACAGGGGTTGATAGGAGTGGTGGGGTTGATCTGGGGTGGTTAAGAGTTAACGAGGTTAACAGGGAGTGAAAGAGGTTGATAGAGAATGATGCGAGTGTATGGAGGTTGAGAGTGGTTTATAATTAGTGATGCGGGTTGATGGAGGTTGATAGGAGCGTTGAGGTGAAGGGGTTGATAGAGAATGAAGGGAGCTAATAGGCATTGATGAGAGTAATAGGGGTTTATGGGGAGAGATGGGGGTTGAAATGGGGTGTTAGGGAAGGATAGTGGTTGATGGGGAGTGATGGGGTTGATATGGGGTGTTAGGGACCTATAGTGGTTGATAGGAAGTGATGGGGTTGATATGGGGTGTTAGGGAAGGATAGTGGTTGATAGGAAGTGATGGGGTTAATATGGGGTGTTAGGGAAGGATAGTGGTTGATAGGGAGTGATGGGTTTGATATGGGGTGTTAGGGACCTATAGTGGTTGATAGGAAGTGATGGGGGTTGACATGGGGTTGATAGAGGCGATGTGTGTGGAAGTGATGAAGGCGGGGTCTGAACACACACATGTGGTTAATAGTGCTGGTGACAGACACTGCCGAGCCGTCGGCTGCCAGGACGGACACGTGTGTGGTCCCAAATTGGTCTGAGGATGGTGTGATGTTGTAGAAGGACTCCGGGAGCGTGAAAGAATCATTGATCAAGGCTCTGATCCGATCAGCAAAGCTCAAATCTGTCAGGTAGTTCACCTGAAACACAGGAGATAACCCTCATGAGGTCATGGCCAGCAGTCAGAGCAGCCTGGTGAACTGAGAGCCTCGCGATGGAGAACAGTGACTAATTCCAGAGCTTCCTGTTCTCTCAGTAAAGTTTTATCCTGTTTGAGTTCAAGGCCATGTGGAAAGAGCTGGGTCTTTAAGAGTGACAGGAAGCTTCCTTTTACAGAAAAATAAAGCAGCATTTTGGCAAAACATCAAATCCACACAGTCCCTGACACTTCCAGACACTCTGACCCCTCTGATCCTTTCAGCTTTTAGTGCTGGCGCTCCTTTTACCCACCAATCAGCACATCGCTTTAAATCACTTTTACATTTAGAATTCTCAGCAGAGAGAACGGCGGAAACAGCGAGAGGAGGAGAGCAAGAAAGGAATGACAGAGAGAGAGAGAGAGAGAGAGAGAGAGAGAGAGAGAGGGGAAAGGAAAAAGAGGGATGAAACTATGAAGGGGGGCAAGAAAGAACAGAAAGGGAAACTAGGAAAGTAGGAGAAAAGTGAGTGAGAGAGAGGAAGGTGAAAAAAAGAGGCGGGCAAAGGAAGAGAGAAAGAGGGAGAACAAGTGGAAAGAAAGAGAACAAGGAAAAGAAAGAGAGAGGGAAGAAAAAGAAAAAGAAAAGAGAGGGAGTTGGAAAAGAATAGAAGAGAGAGCAAGAAAGAATAAAAAAAACGAGAAAGGAAAGAGAGATCAAGAGCAGACCAAGAGAGACGATAGCAAGAAAGAGAGGGGAGAAAGGGAGAGAGAGGGAGGGAAGTGAGAGAGCAAAAAACAGTGTTGGAATAGAGAATGAGTGAGCGAGACAAAGAAAGACTGAGAGAGATGGAAAAGAGAGTGACCTGAAGAGAGAGAGAGAGAAAAAGAGTACAGTGTGTCCATCAGTGTGAGGAGACACACACTGTGTGTGATTAGACAGACTGATTAGATGGTATGATCAGGCAATTTGATAAGATGCACCATTAAATGGAGTGATTCGACAGATTAGACAATTTGGTTAGACCAGGGGTCGGCAACCTTAAACACTCAAAGAGCCATTTGGACTCGGCTTCCACAAAAGAGAAAACACTAGGAGCCGCAAATCCTTTTTGAAGATAACACTGCATAGTTTATATTGTTTTTTACTTTTATGCTATGTATAAAAACTAGGCTAGTGCGTTGCTTGAGAAATAATATTTATTAAATGAAAACATTTTAAACTCTGTAAAAAATACACAAAATTAAACATTGTATTTTAATGTTACAAGATCACAATAATCTTCAAATTTCGAACTACAGTTAAAAAAAGATGTAATTTACGTCATTTCATCAGGCTCAGAATCAGAACCGCGTCAATTGGCATACTGGAGCAGTAAGCATGCTCTGTAAGAGACATGTGGGTGTGGTGTAGGCACATGTACACAAGTATTTTTGCATATTGTTGTTTTAAACTGGTGTGCTTGAGCGACACCCTCGACCGGAATCAAATTCCTTTTATGGATCACTCACATACTCGGACAATAAACGTAGGACGGGATCTTGGTTCAAAATCCACTGGACAGCTTGCTTGGCTGTATGCCGGGTGTTCCGGACAATTCAGTTTCCCTGTTTCCCCTTAAAATGCAATTTGAAATCAATACGATAGGAGGCAGTGTTTCGTGAGGACCGTCCTCTTAAGGAAGCATCATGTCCGGCACCACATTGCCATCTTGTGGTAAAATCCATATTACTGTCCTTCAAAGAAGCCTGTTGTTTTACGACAGACTTCTTTAACGTACTGTATTATAAATGTTGCCACCAGGGGGCAATGTGGCGATTTGAGTGTTATATTACAGCCCTTTGAAGAAATTCGTTTTCTGCATGTATGCAATTGTTCTCTGCATTTAACCCATTCACCCAACTGAAGCAGTCTGTCACGAGCACAAACAGATTTGGCCCCACTGCCATCTGGTGGGGTCTGACATATCAGAACACTTTAAGGACGCCTGTCATATTTCTTCAATGGACGGTAATGTAGATACTGCCACAAGAGGGAAGTACGGCACTACTGATGGCAAGGCGCCACGTTGCCCCCTGGTTGTACATTTATAAGGCAGTTCGTTAAATAAGTTTGCCATGTTAAACAACAGGCTTCTTTAAAGGACAGCAATATGGATGTTCCACAAGAGGGCAGGCCTTAAAGAACTGTAATATAGACGTCTCCACAAGACGCCACACTGCCCTCCTGTCACAAAATCTGTATTACAGTTGTTCAAAGAAACGGGTGTTCTGGGCAATTCAGTTTCCTTATGTTTCCACTTAAAGTGCAATTTGAAATCAATACGATAGGTGGCAGTGTTTCGTGAGAAATATGTCGTTTCGTAAAACGACAGGCCTCCTTAAAGTGTTCTAATATGTCAGACCCCACCAGTTGGCATTGGGGCCAAATCCATCTGTTGTTTGCAGACGTGAATATCTAAAATATCTAAAAACATGATTAGAAGGGAAGACACCAACATCTGTAATCGTATTGTTGACATGAAGAGATCTCTTAGTCGTTGGCTATCCAGGGATATCACTATATTTGGCAGTCATTCTTTCCAAAGCCGAAGGTCTTTCTAAATTAATTTATCCATGTCATTCTCTGTATGTTTCCCGCCAAAACATTAAGAAAGCCAACTCAGTTATTTTTCAATTCCTGTGGAAAAATAAAACCCACTATGTTAAAAGATCACAGTTGGTGAAAGATTATGATAAGGGTGGGGTTAGAGCCTTAGACTTTGAATCAATGGTAGGAGCTTTTAAGATTAACTGGCTCAGAGCTGGTTTATCTCAGTCTGATTCCATGTGGTTTCATATACCCAGATCTATATTTAAGGAATTAGGAGGAATTGATTTTTTATTAAAACGTGACTTTGAGATCAGTAAAATTCCTGTTAAATTATCTAGTTTTCACAAACAGATCCTTTCTTTCTGGAAAATGATGTTTACACATAACTTCTCTCCCCACATGTCAATATTATGGAACAATATTATGGAGTGATAACTGAAAGTCATTGAGTAATAGAAACTGGTTTGAGACTGACTTGTTGGACTCTGATGGCATTCTGTTGGATTATGTATCTTTTTTGAAGAAATATAATTTAGGTTGTCCACAGAAAGAATACAGGGCGGTTTGTCGTGCTATCCCATTGGCATTAAGGCAGCTAATATGCAACATATTGTTATATACAGAAGTCAAACCAGTGTTGCCGAATTTAAAAATTGGAAATTGTGATCTAAACGATAGCAAATGTAACAATAAGTTTGTTAGTGTGAACACGAGTTTGACTCAGGTAGGCATCTGCAGGCTTTTCATGGGGACCAGTCATTCATGGATAAGGCGTATTCTAAATTTGTTATGTGGCCTGTTTCCCCAAAAGTTAAAGAAACTCAATTCAAGATAATTAATAATATATACCCAGTGTCTGATTTTCTAAAGAGAAGGTTTAAATTTGAGGTGGACCTGTGTTCTTTTTGTGATTCAGCCTGTGAAGTGTTACAACACCTGTTTTTTCTCTGTCCTGTGTCAGCTGACTTTTGGTTAGAAATACTAAGCTGGTTATCACTCAAGATCAATGATATTCCACAGTTTGACATATCTGATGTTATCTTCTATATGGATAACCTACACCCATCTGTTGATTAGACATTTTGATTAGACCCTTTGATCAGACAGTGTTTGGCTGGTTTGCTGTGGGTCTGTGTGGAGCTGTGGAGTGTGAGACAGGAGCAGCGTGAGACTGAACAGAACGGACAGAAAGTCTGGTGTGCAAAGATCTGTTTTGGTATGAGAAGGTCTGGTGTGAGAAGATCTGCTTAGAATCTTAAACAGGTTCTGAGTTGAGGTTCTTACATTCTGATGGTGGTATTCGGGGTCTTTTATGTTCCTCCTTTGTCCAGTTGCAAATTTTGCCGCCTCGATGTAGCGGTGAAATGTCAGGGCTCTCTGGTCACCCTGCAGGGATGCTGGCGAGAGACCAAACCCTGGACACAAAGCTTGGAGTCAAGACTGACTTAAAAAAACAGCTTTGCCTGATCTGAGGCA
This sequence comes from Hemigrammopetersius urotaenia, assembly GCA_037974485.1. NCBI lineage: Eukaryota > Metazoa > Chordata > Actinopteri > Characiformes > Alestidae > Hemigrammopetersius > Hemigrammopetersius urotaenia. The sequence continues at coordinate 4,399 of JBBPDC010166549.1, read as the reverse complement.
CCACTCACCAATGGGGCCTTCTCAACAAACTCATTGTTTTTGAACAAGTACAGTACTGTGCAAATGTGATTCAAAGCAAAATCGAAAGAAATGCTACCCCGTTTTTTTCTGTTTCACTTTAAATCACAATGTTGGTGCAAAAATACTATTTTCTCCCTGTCAAACTGTTTTATCTTTGTTATACAGAGTAGATTAAATGAAAGAAATGGGAAAAATTTTTGTTTTTGTGACAGGCCGAAAAGTGCCTACAGACACAAGGTGCTATATGAAGGAGTTCCAACCACTCAGCATTCAGCACCACCAGTATACTGATCACCACCTGATCATCTGGAATCATCTGCTCCTGTTTCTTCTCTGATGCAGACCTTAAGTTTGATGTGCTTTTCTCTGGCTGAAGGATTCATACGTGGCTTAACTAACAAGAAACATTCCTCTGATCAGGTTCAAGGACTGGACTGAAAGTCCTTCAGGAAGCCTGGAGAACTGTTCTAGATGACCACATGAAAATGCAAGGAAGTCTGGACCATTTGAAGCAAAATATGAAAAAATTATTGTTGTCCTTCTACTGGATACACTGTGCAGTGCAGCAAGAAAATACATACAATTATGGATGATGATAAAATTATGTATGATATTGAGATTTTTTATGGGTGATTGAAGTACTTGATTGCAAATAGCAACTAAAGCCATTCAGTAAAGTAAATAACACAGTAAAGTGTTATTTCTGGACACCCCTTATTTTTGTGCTGAGGGTGTACCATAACATCACCATGTTTCATGGTTGGGAGGAGGTTCCTACAGTTTTCTCCATAAATTCTTCTGATTGAACTTCCTGATCCTGATCCTAAATGACCCAACAGATCATTCTAGAGCAGAATCTTCTATCCTGGAGATCTTCTATCCTGCCTTCTTTCTACGACGGTTCACCACTGTTTGAGGCTCACTGAGGTTAGATCTAGTCCCAGAGCTTCAGAAATTACTTTCCAGGGATGTTTAGATTCAACTGGGCTATAAGAGGTCAAGTCTGTCTCAAGACTGATAATGGCACCTCTGAGGTTCTCTTGAGCAAGGCACTGTCCCCACACACTGCCCCGGATGCTACGTTCCTGTATGCCCGCTGCTTCATTTGGTAAACAGGTTAAAAGCAAAAGAAGAATTTCCTGCTGTTCTCTCTGTGGTGTGTTTATGTATGACAGGTCATTTTACACCAGCCCTCTTCCTAGAGACCTTTACTCCTGTCTTGTTCGGCTCCAACCTGAATCTAACATGCTGCTCCTCCCTCTTTCTTAATGCTCCAGCCAATCAGGGAATTCTGAGAAGCTCATTATCCAGAGCTGGTGTTGCAGACTGTGGCTTGAAAGCCGAACTTCTCACGAAGGTAGCCCACAAATATATTTAACGTAGGATCACTGCTGTGACACCCACCACCACTACGCAGCTAAAGGAAACTAACCACGCATGATGTTCAGGATAAAGCTGACTAAAGCGCCCCCTGCTGGCAGAGGAGGAATGTGCATCTCGTATTCTCCAAGTGGAACTTTCAGAGCGTCGTCCACTCTGACCTGAAAGGAGCTCAGATCCTCCAGCGATAAAGATCCACCTGAGAAACACACAAAGCACAGTTTCATCCAGAAGAACTTGGACTGAGCATGAAAATACTTTCAAAATGTTTTAATATAAATGGTGAAACTCTTGTTCACTTTGAGCTCTTTTCAGAACGGTGAACCTAGCAGGACAGATTTGGAAAAATATTACTGTTTATAAAATCTCGAAGAATGGCCCTCGGACTGTAATCTGTAACACACACACACACACACACACACACACACACACACACACACACACACACACACACACACACACACACACACACAGTACCTGCTTTTGTCACGTCTTGGATCAGACCACTTGCGATTTTGCCAGTGTAGAAGGCATCAGCCCCCTCTTTGGCGATGATTTCCATGGTTTCAGCAAGTTTGGGGTACTTGAGTGTGTCTCCAGCACGGAGAACTGTTTTATTCTCAGTGCAAAACAGTTCACTAAAGCAAAGAGATGGAAACATCAGCCCATCAGCAACTAGGCTATTGTGGTTAACAGGTGATGGGAGCAAACAGGACTCATCGGACAAAATACAAAATTGCAAATGCAGTCTAAAGTAATGTGTGTAATCTGTTCAAATCCAAAAGACAGGAACAAAATAAAGAAATCCAAAGTCTTCTGTAAACTAAGCGTGAAAGAACACCTGTGAAACCGCAGAACTGTTGCCAGTTCTGAGACTGTGGATAAACACATAGATTAACAGATTAAAATACAGGTTAAACAGAGTGTTTTTGGAGAGTGTGTTTATACAGTGTGTATTGCGTAAGGCAGTGCGTAGGTTGCTTTACCATAGCTTGCTCTCCACCAGTGGTTTGATGAGAGGGTTGTTCAAGAGACTGGCGAGGTACTCTGGCATGGGGAAGCCGTTCCGGGCCAGTTCGATACTGGGCTGGAACAGCCGAGCCCACGGCAGTTTGCCATACAGGGAGTGGGCGCGGGCGTACCCCCGCAGCTCGCCTGGAACCCCAATCCAATCAGGCCCTGCAGGAAAGAAGCAGGTTACAGGGGTGGTTCAGTTAAAATGAGGAGTTAAAGGAGTTTCTTCTGTTTTATCACAGATAAGCTTCAGTCCTTGAGGCGTTAGCACTAATAACACTCTAAACTATCACTACATACAGCGGCAAGTCCAGTTTGACCTCCTTGGGGACCAGATATGGTTCACCACAAGGACAGACCCCCCAGACACCACATCCCGTAGGAGATACAGCAGGACCAACGGACGGAGGAGAAGAAACAGGATATCCACTTTCTCTCAGGCTCTTCAACACATAACACTTTAAATTCTAATTTGAATTCTAGTTTGAAATCTATATTAATGTACATAATCTCATAGTATTATAATGTTTTATAATAAAATATACAACAAAGTGAGAGAAAACTTTATAAACTTAATACTACTTTACTTTTTTAAAAAATGTGCTCAGTGTTTCAGGGAAAATGTTATTTATCTGCAAAGTAAGACCACCAGAAAGAACAGCAAGACCACCAACAAGACCACAAGCAAGACCACCAGCACTGCATTCTGGACATTAATAATATTAGAACTTCATTCTGCTATAAAGTCTATTTGAACTTCACTTTAGACATCCATTCTATTAGAACTTCATCCTGAAAGATCATTTTATTAGATATATTAATTTTATTCATTCTGGACAGAAATGTTAGCATACATGGACTTATTCATTTATTGTGATTTCATTTGCATACACTGGTCTATAATCAGCACTCATGATGTTTTATTTGAAATTAAGGCACGAGGAGAAACCTTCTCCACTGTTACTGGTCTGAAGTTTGTGTGGATTAAAGTGAGCTTCTTGAGTTGAACTCTGTTTAGTTTTAAACCAATGAACTCACGGTTTCTTTTTTTAACAGTAGACTTTGTTCCTTGCAGAAGAAACAAAAGATAAGGTTTTTCCTTGTTTCAATGACTGTTTTCAATGGTTTGGTTTGGCGAACTGCCAACAGTTCTGGGGTTACACAGGTGTTCTTTCACGCTTAGTTTACAGAAGACCTTGGGTTTCTTTATTTTGTTTCCGCCTTGGATTTGAACAGGTTGCACACACACACAAACACACACACATACATGGATGTGGGTCTTAGGTGTCAAAAGTGTATGGAATGAGTGAAACCAGTTTTTCATAGGGGAGATATTTTTACACAGAATAGACACCTCACATCCAGCTCAGATGGAACTGCTCTGGACATTCCGAAACCATGACCTGCTATAACATCATCCAGAAGGACATTACCCTGATGTTTCACTTCTGGTTGTTCTTCAGAAGAAAAGTTAGGTACTGTTTCACTGATTGAGTGCAGAGACTTGGCATGCCTGACACTTTACATGACACATCAAGTCTTCTATTTTTGGAAAAACTGAGGACACGTTGGTTGTCTATCATATGGACTTTTAATCTGTAGAATAGGGGTCTCCAACCTTTTTACCTCTGAGAGCTACTTTTACAAAATGAAAATTGCCGAGAGCTACTCATTTTTGTAAGGTTTATTCTCATAGATTATTTCAACCCAAACAAACTGAATAAGCTTATTTGCCTGAACATTAATTATTTGTTGACCTCCACAACTCACCTTTATCTTCTCCTTTCGCAGATTGATATCTTCAGGAAAGTCCCATGAAAAGTCCCGTGGACCTTCGCCCCACGTTACATATTTTACCGCCTGACACGCTTGCACCGCAGATTAGACATACGCACTTGTCGGTTACATTTGTGAAACAAAACTCTGTTTCCCACTCTTCATGAAAATAATAAGTTTTCAGCCTCTTATTGGTATGGCTACCTGC
>JBBPDC010166524.1:0-17728 GCA_037974485.1 Hemigrammopetersius urotaenia | reverse complement strand
CCACACAGATCCCTCCTGCCACTCCCCTTCATCCATTCACCACACAGATCCCTCCTGCCACTCCCCTTCATCCATTCCACCACACAGATCCCTCCTGCCACTCCCCTTCATCCATTCCACCACACAGATCCCTCATGCACTCTCTTTTCCACCTCTCTTTCACACTTCCCATTACTCTGGACCCCAAGTATTTAAATTCCTTCACCATTGCCAGCTCTAATCTCTATATCCTTAGCATTTATCTGCCCTCATTCTCATTCACCCGGGTATTCTGTTTTAGCTCTACTGACTTTTATGTCTCTCCTTTATCTCCATCTCTCCAGAGTCACCTCACCTAAAAGCTACACAATCTGATACACAACATTCAAAGATAGGCTCTTTAATTATTATTATTTTATATACTAAAAGTTTAATTTCTGCAAGTAGCAGGAGTTGTACAGTTAAAGCCTTCCTAGAAAAGAACAGGCTGATACTGCTGCAAAATGCGAACAAACCTAACAGTATTACTTTTGATTTCAGAAGAAACCTTGGATGAGCCTATATTTTGACAAAACTGTTATTTCACAGATGAATTGGCGTTATTCCGGCACAGTCCAAAGTTTGTCCAACTTCATAACAATACTTATGAGAGCATAGAGGGGACTGTTCCATGAAACCAGCTTTGTACTTTCTATACTTTGGAAGGGTAAAATTCTGCAAGTCAAGTAATGCCAGTAGGTACAAGGGTACACAGGTACATTCTCTCCAGTAAACTTGTGAGTGAGTGCTTTTATGAGATGGTTTGACAGCTCTGAAATTTAGACCCATCCCTCATCTTACTTAATGCTGATGCACATCAAACAGAGGGGACCCCTATGACAGAACTATATGTCAGAGAGAAGAAATATATAGATATCCTTATAATGACCTATGCTTTTTTCTGGAGAAAGTCAAAATCACAAATTATTGTAGGCTTTCTCACTCTCTCATTTGTTATCTTACCCTAGTTCTCCTCACCTTCATTTTCTGTCTATTTATTTGCCTTCATTTTCCATCTGTTTATTTTATCTTGAGTTCTTTCTTTCATTCTTTTAAGAAGTACAGACATTCTTGTCATTTGACCACCATATTTTGCCTGGGTTTAGTTCCATTGCAGACCCCTCTCACCTCTAACTTGGGGTGCTCCTACTCAGATCACCTGGACTGAGGAAACTCACCTGGACTGAGTTAAAGGATCTCAAACAATGCTTCACCACAGCCCCCATTCTAGCTATCCCATCCTGAATCTGGGTCCTGGACTGGAGTTTGCATATTCTCCTCATGCCATGGGTTTCCTTCAGGGTCCCCGGTTTCTCCCACAGTTCAAAGACATATATGTCAGATGAATTGGGTTTTTTCTGAATTTTCCATAGATGTGAATGTGTGAGTGAGTAGTGTGTGTGACCAGCGAAGGATTGCCAGCCCACCCAGAGTGAGACCCTACGTTATGCCCATTGACCCCAGATAGGTTCTGGGTACCTGAAACCTATATGATTTATCTGATGGAGTGACAGTTTCAGTTCAGTCAGGTCCTGCAAGACGTGCAAGCCACTCACCACCCTATGTTTCCTTGCTGCTTCAGCCACCAGCCTGTCATAGCTCCTCACTGGAGTTGTACACTCAAAAGATATGATGGTAAACCAGAGGGCTTTCCAACCTAGTCCTACTCTTTGCAGGTAGGGAGGGCTATGCTAACCCCTACAAAGTGCTCATGGTGAGTGAAAGTAGGACTGTCTCTACTGTGGAGGTACTGCATGCCACAGCTGTCCCCAACATTTGGAAAATGCCTAGACCAAGCCACAAGCAGTAGCAGCTGGATAAGTAAGTCAACAGTAACTACCAAATAAAAAATTCAGGCCAATATCTTTACCAAACTTGACTTTGGAGTGCTAACAATTTAGACTGCATTCTTAAAAGGGAGAAATGCAAGACGTCTTTATTACTCCTAGTGGCTAGTATGAAGTCAGAGTCATTTGGATTAGCTAAGGCCCATGTAGTGTTCCAAGCCTTCACCAATGATGTTCCACAATACTCTGGGCTGTTTTTTATTACATGTATGTCAATGACATCCTTATCTTTTCTCAGAATTTGGCTGAACACGTGTACATACCATCCCCTATTGCTACATAACCCTCAGCACCTGGATGATGCTCCAGCATGTCAAAAGCACATTGCTGCTGAAACATAGCAGCATAAACAAAAAGCATGTCCTTATTTGGAGCTTCTATGTGTTTTTGTTAAAAGTGGAGGCTTCAGGCTTCATCGCACGTTGTATAGAATTAAAGATAAAAAAAAAAACCCATAAAATTTATGAAATTATGAAAGTTTTTGGAACTTTGAAAACTATCTGATTGGGAATAACATGTAGCACAACATCTGACAAGCACAATCATGTGTATGTGGGGTGTGTTGAAGGTGTGTTTGTGTGTGAGAGAGAGAGGATGGGGCTGCACATAAGCAAGGCTGTTGACTTTTCTGATGCACAGCACATACAGAGAGTAACTAATAATTGATAAACTCCAGCTGGAACAGATTTCCTTGTGAGTGTATGAATTTCCGCTTTTGAATACCTTTTCATCCTTTTTGTGATGGTCAGGTAAAGGAATTAGGGGCACCCTCTGCTGAGAGGTACATCTGTTGCTGTCACCATGTTTGGAGGAGGGCCAGAGCCACCTTTCTGGAGTAACTAATAACAATTAGTAGTGGCTTATTGGCACCAGCTGTACTTATCAGCACACTTTTGGTAAGAATCGAAAGCAAGTTGCCGCAGGTTATCAGCATCCAAATGGCATGATCTGTCAGATTCTGAACTCCCAACAATGTGGACATGGACTTCAGTACCTCAAAGATTGGAAAAGTTATGGACCAGAAGAATGCTGCTGGGTACTGTCTCGGGATATACTGCATAAATCTTTTATTTGTTACTTCCAACACAATCATGCTGATTCATAGGCTGTCAAATGCCAACCTTGCAGGGTGAGTGATATCATGATTCTGCAGATTTTAGTGCACAATTTCTATTTATGTTAAGTGACATAAAATATAAAATATGAAAGGTGTCGTAACTTTTGTAAGATCACAATTTATTTTTTGATTTTGTTAAATTCAGCAAAAAAATAGTAACTGTAAGTTAAAATGTTCAGAAATGTGTTCTCTGCAGAGGATGTGTGCATTTTCACTTCATCTCACCAGACATATGCAATTGTTGGTTCTAACTGTAAACTGTAGCATTGAAAATGTTGCATTGATTGCTATGGATGAAGAGATAGAAGTGAACAGTCACAGGATGGAGAAGTTTTTGTAATTGATGCTACTTTATTGTGAAATCTCTAATTAGGTTAAAAGTTACACTAGTTACACTACTTATCTCTATTATGTGCAATACAATACTCCAGAGCACCATTTGTGTTGCTACTAACTAACTTACCTGTAAGTTACTTATATATAGTATACCCCAGAGTTTGTGTACATGTTGTGTATTTCATACAGAGTTTTTTTCTGCAGTGCTTTATTGGATGGATTTATATTTTATACTGTAATTTGTCTCTGTGAGTCTGTGCAGTCATAGCAAAAGCAGTTTCTTCTAGAATCAATTAAGTTTTCTGATGATTCTGATGATGATTCTGATTATTCTGATGAATTGGTGACATTATTAAAAATAAACAAAGCATACATCTAGATAACAAATGATGCAGATTTCAGATAGAAGTTTATCAGTTTTTATCTCCATTATTCTATTTCATCACGTAATCCAAACATAATTTTGCACATTTTAACAAGCTTTTGAATTACAAGCTATTTTCTAATTATGAAGATATATCTCTGCTTCCTTATACAATTGCTTGATTATATTTAGGCCACACTGTAAAGCTTCAAAACCTAAATTATCTTCAAGCACTGCGTAAAACACTTTCTCGATAACCCATTCACAATGAGGGTCTATGCAGCAGTGTTTCGGGTAATTAGCTCAGCCGAATATAAGTCTTACATAATTATTATTTTTTTGTTTGAAGTGAGACCTTAATTGTGCAACTTGTATCTGAATGATTCATTATACAAAGTAATCTTCTCAAACATAATTGCTAAGTATTCCAATAGTAGGTCTATGAGATGGGGGACAGAAATAAATCATGGAATGAAGTAAGCTTAGGAAACTACTAAAGACTCCTCTGCTTACCATAATAACCAATATGTGTTTCATACTTATTAAAAAAGAAGGCTTTTTTTTTTTTTTTTAGCAATTTTGGCTGTCTGAAAAATATATACATAATATATTTAATTTTTAACAATTTATTCAGTAATTCATGTGTTTTCTGTGCTCAATCTAGTTCTAATAATGGCAAATCTACTGCACCACATGCAGGTATGCCGAATACATGGATCCTGTACACATGTATTCATCTGATGGGAAACTCTTTCAGAGGTTCTAAATAAGTGACCTTTAAAGCTCAAAACGATACATGCTGCTTTTTGATCGAGGTTAATTATTTCATTTGAATTAAATAGATTATTTGAATTATGTAGTTACACAGACAGGTTGACACAGGCGGATGGATGGAGAGGGACGAAAATATAAAAACATGATAACATCTAAAAATATTTTGGCAGTTGAATGATTAGGTAAAGGCAGATGGCCCTGAAAGTACTGTTTTGGCTCCCCAGCTGGATTCCTGACAAAACCAGCACAGATCTCTTTTATTGTGAGTGGAGTCTGACAGTGCCTTAATGGATAGTTTATGTTTTTAGTAACTACCCTAGGGCCTTTCTGCTCACTTTGAGGGTCTCTCAGACTGTATCACTAGGGCACACTAGCTGCCCGAAGCAACACAAACAAGCCTGTTTTCCTCATTCAGCAACACTCAGAACTGATGCCCCTGTGCAGTCCGCTGTCTCCAAGCCTATTCACGTTTTCACACACAAGATGACCTCTCCATCACAGCAAAATGAGAAGTGGGTACTTTTCTCTGCCAGTCATATGGTTTCAGAGCTGGAGGAGTGATGAGAATAGGCAGTGTTATTTGCCAGTGAATGGAACTTATCCGTGAAATCCAGAAAGAATATATCCTCTAGACACAATTTTGCCACCCTTTTGCTTCAGCTGCTTCTTTGTATTCTGTTTCAGTGACCATGGCATTTTGGCTTTAATATATTTGGCAGTATCATTCCTCTCATGAAAATTCCAACTAGTTTTCTAGAATGTAGAGTTTTGATCCTAGAAATACAGATACATAAAGGGTTCTCTGGAGTAATGTTATACAGATTATTGCTAACTTTTTAGGTAGAACAATTTTTATAAATATTTGAATATGAGTATGAATACATATTGTAAACCTTAACTTTCACATAATGGAATTACAGATTTTCTTAAAACTGTCAGTCTACATAGTTTGGGGTAACCAGTATTCAGTCACCAAACGTTCTTGTCATTAGCAGGTACTACTAGGTACTCAACTACTAGATGAAAGAGTTTTCTAAAGTTCTTTATGGAAAAACTACAGGGACCATATTACAGAAACTTCCTATCCTAACTGTGCGGTAACCATGGTATCGGCAGTTTAGGATCTCATTTAGAAAAAAAGCCATTACAAAACAGTCAATTTTTCTATCCTAACTTAAATTAAGAAAAGTGTATTACAGAAGCATCCTAACCTCAAAAATTATGTAGACTACGGGTAATTTGGCCCATCGGCACAGGGCTCTCCCGGTTGTGGTACAGTTAACAAATGGGCTTCCTTTTTTTGCTAAAGGTGATATTCAAAACAAAGTGTGTAACTGTGTGTGCCTGAGTGTGAGAGAGTGTGTTTGTAAGTGTGTGAGAGTGTGTGTGAGTGTGTGTGAGAAGGTGTGCGTGTGTCCATACTTTTGACAACATAGTTTGCTATGACAGCCAATACTTTTGTCCATATTGGCCAAATCGGCTGCCTTAAAGTTCAGAGTATGGCGTTGTTTAATATCTATATTTTGAAGACAGTAATGAAGATACTCTGACGATACAGTATTAGGGACTGAAGGCTTGTAAAGTTACAGTGCCAGCAGGTAACAGTTACTTTGTGAGATGTTGCATTAGTTGCTAGGTAACAGACATAAAAGTTGATCATCGATGTTAGATCGCTTATTTAGGATTCCTAACTCGAGATAAGATAGGATTCCTAAATTCAGTTAGGATTTGCTTCTGTAATACCAAATAGAAAAAAATCTTAAGGGAGATAAGCTCTGTATTTCAATAATTTATGGGGCAGCTCAAAGTAGGACTCTGGAGAAAAGGTCTCTGCAGTTATTTGATGGTGTAAAAAATGTATGGAATGTGTGGGTAGATGGGCAGGTTAAACAGAAAGATAAAGTAGACAATACTTAGGGCAGTGCATGTAGTGTGGGCAGTAAATGAAAAGACAAACTCTTACAGACTTAAAAGCAATGCTAACATTCACCTTGACTCTTATAAATATAAAAATGCTATCCTTGGATGGATGTGTCACTGGATGCCTTCATATGTGGACACCATGTATGTGCATGTTGCAGAACTGAGACTAATTAGAATAATTATATCAAAGCATAAGTCTAAAAAAGCAAATATAACAATTCAGTTTCCCTTACTTTTTAAAATTGGGAAAACTGGGAAAAACATATAATTCACTGGCTAGTCCATTTATATAGGAACATTTCAAAGGTTAACTTATTCATTATTTTTGTGATGTTACAAAATAAAAACAGAGTAATGTTAAAAATTGTTTACTTTTGAGAGATAGTTTGGAAAACATGTAGAACTGAAAAATTATTTTTTAATTTGTTAAGCCACCCAAATGTCCTAAGTGAACATCAAGAGAAGTAAGAGCACAAAAGGGGTACATTGGTCAGAGATAGTCAGACTGAGCAGTATCATACTTTGACTGGTAAAAAAGCTATTCATTAAAAAGGGAAGGGAAAGAGAAATCAGATCAGGTGAGTTTGAACACTTTTTGGCAAGAAGTAAGTAAATAAACAAAGTAATCAAAAGTAATATCTGTAATCTCTCCTTTCTGAAAAAAGAAGAACTGCCCAACAGTCAGTACAATGTCTGGCATCTAATGCTGGTTGTCCAGTGTACAACATGTACTTCCAAAATCCTCTCAAACCAGAATCATCCACAATTGATCCAATCCAATATAAAAAACCTATGAGACAATGATTATGGCTTTAGATGGCAAAACTATTGTGTTTAGGTACCTGAGCAAAAATTAATTTTATTACTATTTTTGTTAATTTCATTGATTCAGTTTTCCTTTTAACCTGTCACAGCATATCAGTAATAATCACATTGTCTAATAGTCTAAATTTTCAGCCCAGTGATCAGAATCTATTCTGTTTTCAGGACACTTGCACCTCTTAGGCACGAAAAAAACAGAGCCCTTCTTTTTCACTGGAGGCGAAATTGTTTGAGGCCATGAGCTCTGATATAAAAGAAAGAGCTATAAAGAGTAATCTATTGTACAGAGAAGCAAAATCTGTCTAGTTCATTAATGCATCGTTCTGAAGTTTAATAAGCCTAAAATGACCTGTCTGTCTGCAATTCCCTTTAGTTAAGCTTTCACAGAGATCAACGTCCCATATGAAGCAAAGATCTATTCACTTAAAAGGCAGTGTGGTTTGATCCAAACTATACAAAATAGATAAAGGTAGAAGATACCAAGAGATTGTCTTCAGTGATTTGTAGTAAAATGGATGGAGTTGAAAAACAAGAGTTTTTAAAGGGATACCATTTTGGTAATGTGAGAGCTAATACTGATGTTAAGAAAGTATTGTGCAATTGTTTTAGAGAAATGTGCCCCTTTTTCCTGCTCCTATGACTTTGACCAACATAACAATAACATTAACACAAACAACATAACTGTCACATGGACAGCACTGCTATTGAAGAGTTGTGTTCAAGACAGACTGCAGTTCATTTTTCAAAAATAAATCCACAATAAATGGTCACCCATCAAATCCTATGGTCTTGGAAACATCGTCTGTAAACATGATAACATGCATGTCCTGAGTGCCTCTTTCACTTCATTGTTAATTGTTAAAATTCAGAAGGAATACTGAATGCTTCTCAAATCCTTTGAAGTCATCCCTCATGCCGATGCCGATGTACCCAATACATACGCTCACACACACACACACACACACACAGACACAAACATACACGCACACACACTCACGCTCAATCATACACACACACATGCATGCACTCTCACACACACATACACACACACATAATAGATACATAAACAAACTAGCTGCCAGTCACAGTGATCAATCCTGACAGCTGTGTCACAGGCCTCTCATCTCACCAGTGCACTCATACTAGATGCAAATTAACTTATGATACGTAAATAATTACACTAAAAGGCTTTATGGATTAGATGCCCTAACGGCTGATTTCTGGAAAAAACACACCTTGAACTGTGCTCTAAGGACTACATTTATCTGGATGTAGCCTACATGGAACATTCACATGCCCAAAAGTGCCTCTTCCAGTGAACACATCCAGTTACATCAAGGTGCACTTAATGCTTGGTACTTGGTACTGAAATGTTGCAAATATAATCTGTATAGAAAATAACATAGGTTGAACCAGATGCACTGAATCAGCCACATCCAAATTTAAGGTCACATAGTACTTGGTCTACACTGTTTAAGATACTGCAGAAGAACAATTTTAGTTCCTTGATGAACCATATTTATAAAACAAATGACAACAACATTTTAAAAGTATACAAAGCTTGCACATAATCTAAAGGCTCTTTGTGTTTTCTTATGCTGAGAACAATAAAAATATGGCAGCTAGAACATATGTACAGTGTGAACCCCTATTTACTCCCTAATAATGCATTTGCTTTCAGAAGAAATGATCTCCACGATGAATAAGTGCCTGCAAGTTTTTTTGTGTACTCTTGCAAAAAATTAGTTAATTGTTGTATAAATGTAGAAATATTACAACCACAATTTTTCAGCTGAAAACTTATCAGTGGTTTATGAAAACCTGTCTACATGTTTAATATTCCCATCTAATGTTACTAAACACACTGTGCACATTGTACTAAACACATTGTGTTTGTTCATGGTCATGAACATTTGTTCATGGTCTTCTATGTAAAAGTTTGAAAATGTGCATTAACTTCATCTCTGTGTTGAGAGAGTTATGTTTCAAGTTATGCTATAAGGTTGGCTAAGGGTGGAAAAACACATGTTTATTGGGTTTTAAAAATAAATAATTCCTTCAGGCATACCGGTATGTCAAATGCCTGCTTGAATGACTTAAGTCTGACCCAAATTCAATGAAAGCCTCCCACAAATAATATGTCAGCTATTTAATCATTCATGGACCAGCTCTACATTACCTCATAATTGCATGTCAACAAAGTTTTAGTTTTAGATTAATTCAGCATGAATAGACTATTCTAAGCTACTTGCTGTTTAGTTTGCACCTAATTTAATTCAGATTATTGACACTTTCAGGGTACAAGCAAGGAAGAGAAAATAACCATACAAATGACTTTTACTGCGCGTCAAAGAGATGAATAAAAACAAGGCGAGGCATCGCTGTGAGGACTGCCGAAGCGTGTCAGATGAGTTTCATCATTTAGCCTAATAAAACCACTCCTATTGCTTCCATGGTAAAGTGGGACTGTGGATAAGGACTCTCTCCTTGGAGCTGAATAACTGCTGGTTTGAATTTCTGGCACTGTTTTGAAGACATTCACACAAAGTGCCTCTGTGTTGTGGCGCTGTCTACACTGACTTTTATCTCCAGGGATGCTGTAGCATTTTATTCATCTTTCTTTTGCCCTTTGCGTAAACACATACTGTCAGTTGCATAATTTCTTGTCCTGCTTTGTTCATTGGGATGCTGTGGCACATCATCTAAAACATTTCAATCAGTTTCTCAACTAAGTACATATTGTTTATTTTTTCAATTGCTTAAATGCATTGTGAAGTCAGATAAACCCTCTGTCATATGACCCTCAATGGTTCATTCTTCGGCACCTTTAATTCGGGAAAGGAAGCAAATCAAATTCCTTTGTAGTACTTTCAGTTACACTGACTTCATAGACCTTGTATTGACCCCAGGCTATTGTCCTACTTTTTTCAATTGCCTAAGGACAATTTTGAAAATTGTTCCCATACTTTCAAAATACTTCACACAATTAGCACAACACTACATCCAAGTAGTTGCAAAAATGAAACTATTGTAAGAAATCCATATTTTTTATAAAAACACTGTTTTGTTGTCATCAATTGGATTTGCAGTAATAATATAATTGAGTTGGTCTAAAAAATCCAGAATGAGAGCTGTATTATAAAGACCTCAAGTGGCATGGTGGTGGAAGACTTCATTCTGTGTGATTGCTGCACAGAGGGTAATGTTCCCCTGGTGTTGCCCTAGTACATTTGAAATGGCTCTATGACCAATTATATTTCTTCCATGTCTTTTGACCTTTCTGAGGTCAAACCCTGCCTCATCAATGTATATAAACAGATGAGGGTTTTTCTCTGCATCCATTTGCAGAACTCTCTGAAACAGACAACAAGTCAAAATAGGTCTAGTCAGACAGTAGATCTCAATGTAAAACTTACCTTCACGTAGTGAATTTCTTTCAAATGGCACTTTGTAAAGTTGTTTCATCTGGATGGATTCAAACCAGTGCGGAAAGAGATTTTTTTTTTTTAGGGAAAAAAAGATTTGAACACATTCCAAAATATCACATCACACAAATTCTCCTAGATTGCATTTTTTTTACTGTCTGTGTGAATTACAACAAATTCCCCCAGCTTCTCTGAAAGCATAATTAAGCATTTTGTTCCCATTACTATCTGTCTGAGGGGGATTTTTAGAATGATTTTAGGTAAACATGCACCTGAGCCCACAGCAAACACTGAGATATGGCTAGGGAAAAAGAGGATAGACATAAGCTCACACAAAAGAGGAGACAAACAAAATTAACAGACATGGAATGGAAACATTTATTTGTGAGTGTGAACAATTCACCTCTCCTTTACAGTTATAGAGTGGATAACAGGTCATTTTCTAGAATAGGGTCAGTTTCCCTACTAATGTCAGGACATATCTTCAGAAGTTGGTCAGAGATGGTTTAGTCACTGGAAGAACTGGTGGCTACATGCAGGTTGATTAATGAACATTATTTTATATAGTCTATCTTATTCAGTCACTTCAGATGGTGCCGTAGCATGGTGACATGTTGAATGCTGCTCCTCACAAATTTGTCTGTTTTGTGTATATTGTCTTGTTTGTAATGTCTAGTTTGCAGCCAGCGAGTAGTTCAATCAAGTACGATAGACAAACACTCCTGAAAAATTGGCGAACAATATGGAATATTAGACCCTGAGGTGGCATTGCTACTTTTCTCCTTGCACTTCACTCCCTGCAATAAAGGACATTTACAGAACGCGCTGTCTCAGAAAAACTAAGAACATCATGAAGGACCCCACCTACCCTGCACTGCCACTTTTCATTTTCCTGCCATCCGGCAGGAGACTCAGGAAAATTAACACATGCACAACACAATTCAGGAACAGTTTTTTTCCCCAGTGCCATTTGACTCTACAACAGACAGTAACTGTGATTCTCTCACTGTGTGCAATAAATCTGTTCTTCACCCTATGTGTAATACTGTAGCACACAACAATTCACACTGCACTGACACTTTACACTGCACTGGCACTTCACATCATGCTACTGTGTGCCTGTGTTTAGTTATTGTTGCTGCACTGCTTTGTCTTTTATATCTTATGTCTTTATGTTCTGTCTATGAAGAGGGTATTCAAGTAAGCATTTCACTGTGCTCTGTACACTGTACATTGTACAGATGACAATAAACCTCAGAAAAACTTCAACTTCAGTATATCTTTATCAAACTACATGTGTATTTATATGCAGCTTTTATATACATTTTGATGGTACATCACTTGAGTTAGAGAGTTTTCCATTTTTGTATTTTACAATAAAGAATAGAATATATTAAGTGGACTAAAAACATTGTAGCATCAGTCCTATAATACAGCACATTTGTGTTATTTTAACCCATCATTAAGAAATACATTTTTTAACACAACCAAAAGTACCACAATTATTGGCACCTGTATTCTCAAACTTTGCGAAATGTTATAGAAGAAGATTAAGTGCTGCCTAATTGGCAAAAGGGTGTTGTACAAAGTGCTAACAGTAGGGATGTCAGTACAGTAATCCTCCGCTATTCATGGGGGGTTATGTTCCAAGAGCAACCGCATATAATGAAAAAACGAGTAAATTCGTGGAAACAGCAGATACAATATTTTATGTTGTGGCACTATATACTTTTTCATGTATTTTAGTGCCAGTTATTAATACAATACAACTCGCTCCTGGATGAACACCAAATTATTGAACTGTAAAAATGATTGGTGATTACTCCTACATTTTACTCTATTTTTTATTAATGAAACATACATTAAATTATTACTGTATTTACCCTTCTTATACAAAAGGAAATGATAGGCATACCAAAGAAAATGCCTGTGTATGAATTACAATGCAGTCTGTACAGGGGTAACATCGGTATTTACATTCTAGCAATGCAGGAGTTCAGTGTACACTGTACAGTACAGTATGGGTTTATCTTTATATTTTCATTAAAGGTAATGTATTTAACTGATTTAAAAATTAAATTAAAGTGCCCCCGGATTGCTGGTCCGACCCCACTGAACCACAGTCATCGGCCTGTAAATCCGAAATGCTGAGCTGCATTGCCAGGAGGTGCAGGGCATTTGGGTGGCTTAGGGCTTTTAGTATAATGAAATGAAAACAGGAGTATATCAGCCAATAACTTGATATTTAGTGAAATTTATATTTGGATTACTATTTATGTTTGTAGTAAATTATAAATTTTTAATCATATAGAACTAAAATGAGGAAAAAAACATATTACCAGGAAAAAAGCAAAAAAAAATAAATGCAGAGAATATTTGCAGGTTCCGTTGTTTTGGAGATTTCCGCATGAAATGATCAGTTTTGTTCTAAAAAAAAAACGCGTGTGACTGCATCCGTGAGTCCTGATCTGCGTAAAACTGGGGGATACTGTATTTGTGGCACACATGATTTCATGTAAAAATGCATTTCTTAATTTATTTTCACAGAAAAAATTTACTTAAAGGCTGGACTTTATTCTTTTTCATTGTGATATATCATTCACAAAAAGTAAGGCTTTATCAGCGGTGCAAATTATTGTGGAAGGTGCTATATATACTGTGATACATTCTTTACATCAAAGAATTTACCTTTTATATAATGAAATAATAAAATACAGTAATCCCCCGCTTTTTGCAGGAGTTATGTTCCAAGAGCACCTGCGTATAGTGAAAACCGCATTGTGCCTATTTTTATAGTGTAAACCCTAAATATGCCCCCAAATATGCTCCTAGAACACTTTTAAACTCAGTTTAATTCAGTGCTCATGAAGAAATTTAAAGGTAAAACACTCTTTAAATTTAAATTCTTCACCGAGATTTGCGACTTAGAAAGTTCGGTGAGGGCTCGTTGGAAAGGTGTCCTAGATATGAACCAATCTGTGGAGTTTGAAGTGTCTGAGTGCTTGCACCGTGCTTTGAAAAATGTGCCTCCAGGTCAGCTATAGCCTGCCCTGAGTCACCCCAGAAAAAATATATTTATTGCCACAAAATAATAAAAAAATCTGCATGTGACTAAATCCGTGACTCCTGATCTGTAAAACTGGGGGGGTTACAGTATTGTTAATATATATTGAGCATGCAGCAAAGACCCAGCATTCCAATTGGCTCACAGAAAGTCCTCCAGCCCCAACTTCTGTACTGCTTCATCAGCTCTTGGTATATGGTGAGCATCCTCTTGTGAGTGGCCTCCATGAATTCTTTTCAGGGCACTGTCAGCTCCCACATGCCCACCTGCTTGGTTGAGTCTGACAAGGTGATAAGTCTGGGTGGAATGCTGTGTGTGTGTGTGCATGTGTGTGTGTGTGTGTGTGTGTGTGTGTGTGTGTGTGTGTGTATGATGTGGTCAGGGAATTTCATTTGCTTTCCAAGGGTTACCCACAGCTGTGGACAGCCAGCATGTTCTTGTCTGTGGAAGGGAATAGGGCTTCTCTACAATCTTGAAAAAGGGGCTGGGTTCCTTCCTGGTAGCACTCTTTTATAGGTAGTACTCTACCTTTGCTGATTTAATCTCAATGTTCATGGTGAGGATGAAAGGAATGACTGAAATGGTGCAGCCTGTAATTGTTCCCTTTTCAAGCCTGTGCCACTCTGATGTTGAAGACGCAGAAGTAACTCTTATGTGGAAGTTGTTGTAATAATCCAAAATTATTATTTTACTGTTATTTTACTAGGTATGTGGTGTTTTTTAGTTGATCTTCAATCAACTTAAGTGGTATGGACCCATAAGCTGTCTGGATCTGTCAGGAATGAAAATCCTGACATGCCAACCATTACACCAGTTTAGCATGGAGGATTAACTCAATACTAGAGTTAAAGTAGGTAGTCCACACGCTTTGATTAGATCATGTTCCCAATACAAAGTAGAGATTCTCTCCAGATCCTGAGGAGACACAGGAGAATAAAAGACTTTAAGGTGTGACAAGTGGAAAACCTCTTGGACCCAGAGCGCAGCATCTAGCTGGAGCCAGAATGTGACAGGGTTAATTCTGTGTGTTGTCTTATAGGGACCAATAAACTAGTAGGTGAGTTTCTTGGATTAAGTGTGTAAGTGCAAGTGTTTGGTAGAAATCCATACCCTGTCATCCAAATTAAATAATTGCCCCAGAGGGTGCTGGACAACTCAGCCCAGGTGAGACTGTTATCAATCAGCTGTAAAGCATCTCAGAAAGGACTCCAGTTGTTGGTTGGTCCATGCCATCTGACCATTCGTCTTAGGGTGGTGTCTGAACGAGAGACTGGAAGGCATGCCAGAACTTGTCAGAGATTATGTCTTTGGGGAACCCATGCAAGCGGACAATGTAATCTTTAATCAATTCTGTGGTGCTTCTGGCCATGGGGAGCCTACAGCAACTAGGTGCACAGCCTTGAAGAACCAATCCTATGGTCTATGGTCAAGATGGTGTTTTTTCCATTCAACTTCAGCAGACTGGTGACAAAATCCAGGGCAATGTGCAATCAGGGATGCCAAGGGATGAAGAGAGGTATTAAGTCCCCTGGAGCTGGTTTGCCCTGGTGCACACCGCACATGCCTGGACATACTTCTTAATGTCCATAGTAGGCCACCTCTAGATGAAAAGGAGTGTCTGGTGAGCCCTAGAATGGCCTCAGAGGGTCGAATCATGGCCCTACTGAAGGATCTCTGGCCATAGTTAATGGGGAACAAATAGATGTTTAGGAGCAGAGGAGGCTCCAAAGTGTGTGCCTGGCAAATCCGATATTCCAGCTCCCATCGCAGAGGAGAAACAATGAGCGGAGGGGCAAGAACAGGCACAAGGCCAAAAGCTATATCCTCATGTGTCCACCTTGGTATTCTTAGACCACAGGCAGTACAAGAGATGGAAATTAAACTGTTAGAAGAAGTCTTGGGGTCAGCTGCTTGCCATTCTTCCAGAGCCCACTTGATGGCCAACAGCTCGCAGCCCCCTACACCAAATCACTGCTGAGTGGGGTTAAATACGCTGGGAAAGAAAATGCAAGGATGCGGTTTCTGGTATGGATCTTGCAGAGAGAGGACAGCTCCTACGCCCACATCAGAGGCATTCACCTCTACAATGAAAGGTTTCTTGCATCTGGATTAAGGAGGATGGGAGCTGAGGTGAAGAGTAGGCACAATTTATTGAGGCCTCTACTGCTTAAAGGGTTAGTTGAAATGAAGCCCGGGATGTGATTGGTAAGATGTGGCGCAACGGAACTGAAGTGTGAAAACCTTGCAAAATGTTGAAGCAACTTAGTAAGGGGCCAATTACACACAGCTTCCAGCCTTTGGGGATCCATCGCCACACCTTTAGGGGTTATGACAAAACCCAGGAATGTGGCGAAGCGCTGGTGGAAAGGGCATTTCTGTAACTTACAGCATAGTTGATGGGCCAGCCACCTCTGAAGAATATATATATAAGAATATATATACAGTATATATATATGTGTGTGTGTGTGTATATTAGTGGTGGGCATAGATTAATCTCACTGTAATCTTGAAATTAATCTAGATTAATCTAGATTAAAATGGCTCATTTGAATTCTGCCGAATGCATTCAGAATATGTGTGCTACCCAAATAATGACTAAAAGTAGGTATTTGAGAAATGGTTTCTCAACTCCTACAGTGAACTAATACCGCATTGCACAAGGTGCAAACAACCTATGTCTTGTTAAGACTTCCATTAGGAAGCTTCTTAAAAATACATTTTTCCTGAAGCAAACCCTAGCTGCATCCGTGTTAGCACGTCACGATTGATGTGGTCATTTCACAGCGTGGGCGTCGTTAGGTCTATTTTGGGGGGTCTGAAGCCCTCCCCAAAATGATCCCAAGCCACCCTAAATATACAGTCATTTTATTATACACTATTTTTCAATTATATATCCAAACATTTCATACAAGATATCACTGAGCACAGATACGCACTTTACAAATAGAAACAAGACTATGCATTGAAATGAAAAATAATAAGTCTAGCTATCATTATTGAATTAAAATGATGTCCTGGTTGTTGAAGCTGCTGTATGTAGCAGACAGGCATTAGAACCCAGATGAAGCTACATGGCGCTGCTTGTTAGCGAGTAGCAACCGGAGCCCGTTAGTAATATTTCTCTGGTAGCGCCATTTGTACTCAACAGAACAATGAGTGTCCATAACTGTTCACTGCTTATTTTTACTTGTTTCCTTAAGTGAAAGGAAAGGTTTGGTGAAACGTTTTCAGCCCTCTATACACGCTAATTCCTTCCTACAAACCTGGGGTCTGAGCCCCCCCTTGTCTTTCCGTCCTAGTGACTTCCCTGTTTCACAGTAGGCATACACACAGGTTCAAAGACTCGTTGCTGCCCCCTACAGTGCAATTTGGCTATGTATACAATCCGCGCTAAAAAATCAAGGCGAAAGTCATCATAGCTTGCATAGTATAGACCCAGCTCCCAACCCAACTTTGTGAATAGATTTATAGATTTTTTTTTTTATCGCCCGATAATGGCCCACCACTAATATATATTTTGTCCAAACAATACAATCAAAACAATTGGCCTGATCAATTTAAGTTTCTTGCACTCTTTCCCACAGATGCATCTTGTGTTTATTATTATCTGCCTATTAGCTTGGGTTAAAGTCCATCCTGTTTGGGTCCATCCCCATCTTCCCTTTTCAGGATCCCCTGGGTGTATATCTCAGAAGGTTCATTCATTGCTTGGATTATTTTTCTCCTCATGGATGCTAGAGTGCTAGCAAGAATGTCATCTGTCAACTGACTCTCTAGTCACCAAACTATTCTTGCTTGTCATCTGGCATATTCATAGACAACACTGATTTGCCCAGAAGTGCAGGTTGCAAGAAACATCTGTGGTATGTGCTGGGGTGCATCATTAGTGATGTACCTTTCCCATGCCACCAGCTCTGCATAAATGTATGTATATGCATACAAACACATATAGTATCAGTATCAATTCTGAGTACAAATAGCAGCAGCTGGGACTGAAGTCAAGTCTGCACTGGCAGAGCTGGTGGCATGGGAAAGGTA
>JBBPDC010166504.1:0-17735 GCA_037974485.1 Hemigrammopetersius urotaenia | reverse complement strand
GTGTGTGTGTGTTTGTGTTTTTTTGTTTGTTTTTGTGTGTTTTTTTGTGTGTGTGTGTGTGTGTGTGTGTGTAAAAAATTTATATATATATAATTTTTTTTTTTTTTTTTTTGCTTAAACAAAACTGAAAATGAGGAAACACTGAAATTATATACCCCTTTTTTGTAATATTGCTGTCATGGCTGGGACTGGGTGTACTCAACGCAAAAGTCAAGCATTGCCATTAATACTCGTGGTTAAAAGAATACATCTGTTAAACTATGATTTTTTGCACTCAAACAATTCACAATATAAAATTTGAGATTTTTTACTTTGTCCCACTCATGAATAGCCTAAAAGCAAGTTAGCTGAAATATTGTACAATTAAATGTCTTCTCTCATAAAACAATATTTTAATATTCTGAATGAAGTGCATGAACAAAGTGCATTCAGAATAAGTGCTTTAAAAACTGTTGAAAGAGAGGCCTACAGAGAATGTTCTATAACAGAAGTGTATTAAAACGAAGAATGGCACAGTCCATATATTAACTGGATTCACTGGAAAACTTTCTTGCCTTTTCAAACATGTCCACCACAGATGGAGTGGGTGTGCTCGAAGGGTCTTGCCTCTTCTGGCGATCGGAATGTTTTGATTTTATATGCTAAATTAAACCCAACGTTGAGAGTCTTTGTGGATGCACCCCTCTAGAAATTTCGACTTTGCATGCCTCACAAACAGCTTTCCGTGTTTTTTTTTTGTTTTTTTTTTCTGTTATATTAAAATGCGCTCACACGGCAGACATGATGATTCTAATCCAATCTGGCGCGTGCATGTTGCGGATGTTGATTGTGTTGCATTAAAAAAAAAAAAAAAAATCTGTGGCCAAATATTCTATGCATTCCTAGTTTTTGTTTCTTCTAAATCTCACAGTTGGAAATGAGTGGAAGCCACTCCTGAAAGCATCATCTGAATGTGGCTATAGCATTGTGTCTCATTCGGAGAAAGTGGAGATATCTGCCCCATATAAGCCATGCATGGAAGCAAAGGTTTGTGAGATCATACTTTTTTTTTTAAAGCTGTTATTCTCATTAGTTTCTTGAGTTTTTTTATTTTTTTTCTCTTTTTAGGATGGAATGTATTCTTTTCACATGGCTGCTACAAATGAATTCAAAGCCTTCTGTCCCTCCCTTGCTCCTAGTTTGCCCCCAGATATGTCCAGCCCTGTTTCCTCAGATCAGACTGACATTAACACCGTTGCCCCTCTTGAGCCAAGGCCAACTGATACAAGTTCAATTCCTGTTCAACGCCGAATAGTTTGGCCATCATTTGGTCGTCCTTACCAAAGTCCTACTCTTAGATTGCCACCTTTACCATACAAACCTTCTTGGACAGATCTACAACGTGTAGCAAACTTGACTACACAAGTCTCCACACAAACTACTTCATCTGCCAAATCCCATAAAGTTACTCAAATACCTTCTCTACCATTTCCCATTACACAGGACTTTTTTAAACCTCTGAAATCTCAACGAACACCACCAATTACTAAAGTTTCTGTTTCAATAGCTCCTCCAAAGAGACCCAAACCTGCACCTGTTGACTATACCTCCACGTCAAGAACAAAATTCCAAAGCCAATCTAAGTTAGTCCAATCTCCTGAATTATTTGAATCCTCCTCTAATGTTCCTGGAAAACCTATTCTGCTAGTGCCAGAGTCTGTTCCTCCTCCTCCTGCCTCAAAAAAACCCTCTAGTTTCTTGGGTGAGACGAGCTTTTACCCAGCGGTTCATCAAATGCGTCCTGAATCTGTTATTACCCCAGAACGTCGATGGCCTTTACCGTCTCCGGCTCTACAGAAGCCTGCGGTTCTCCCCACAGCTGCACCTTCTGAACCACTTGTAGCCTCTCGTATCTTGGGGGCAAAAGGTTTTTACCAGGCAGGTTCTGAAATTCTATCTGGGTCTGTTTTTGCTCAGGGACCGCAGCCACCACAGTATCCAAAGAGGCCTGCCACTTTCCCCATAGCTGCACCTTCTACATCACTGGAAGCCTCCAATGACTTGGGGGTAACAGGTGTTCATTACCAGGCAGGTTCTGAAAAACTGTCTGGGTCTGTTTTTGCTCAGGGACCGCAGCCACCACAGTATCCAAAGACTCCTGCCACTTTCCCCATAGCTGCACCTTCTACATCACTGGAAGCCTTTGGGGGTTTGAGGGACGCAGATTCTTCTTTCCAGGCTGTTGCACTAATGTCCAAACCATTTGGGTACTCGGAATGCTGCCCATCAACAGCATTGTACTCAAGCTGCTGCCCATCACTGGCATCATACCATCAGCACACTCACCATCACTTTAGCTTTCCTCACCCCATCTTTAACCCTGGTGCTGCAGCTGGGTCTGCAAGAAGTGGAAGTGCATTTTCCACCGGTGAACACAATGGTTTTGCAACACAGCCTGTCACGGTGCAGACAGTCAACTATGAGAGCCGTTCAGGCGCGTTGCCCCTACATGAAGAAATACAGCAGGGAGCCTCAAAATCTTTAGCAAGCTCCTCCTCACCCCATCACAGTGGGCCTATGAAACCTTCAGTATTGAACTCCTCTATCCCACCGAGTAAACGTCTCTGGGCTGCTGGCGTGCCACAGTTACCTGGCTCTCCATACAAGTCTACAACCGCTACATCACTCTCCCAGGATTATAAACCAGTTTCAGGGTTTCCCCCTAACCTGAGTCAGAGCAGTCTTGCATATAGCAAACTTGTACAAAGGAATCAAAATGTTGGCCTGGCCTTTGAGGAGAACCACCATCCATCTCCACCAACCTCAAGTCAGACAAATGCAGAACCCTTTACATTCCTACCTCATGAAAGAACTTCTCAGCTAAATTACGGGCATCCAGCTTACCCCTCTTCAACACATTTCGATGATGAATCCATAACTTACTCAGAAGCTAAAGTCCCTCCCGCAGTAGATGAGCCCTATCCTTTCCCCTCCAAGTCTGAACTACCAAAGCAAGACGCTAAATTCCTTCAACTAAATCCAGGTTCATTTAAGCGCGTCCTTAGCTCTGAGCCTCCAGTACACCTGAAGGTTAAGTCTCACGAGCAGGTTCATGGTACCCATGGCAGCTCTCAATATTCATCTTCTGACTATGTGACTCGCTTACAAGCGCTCACAGAACCTTTTAACAAACACTGGGTTCCTGTTGTACATCCTAAACAAGGAGAGGAAGTGAAGTCCTTTGTCCACCATACCTGACTACCAACCACATGGTGAGTGGCTGTTAAAGTCTGTCATTTTAACTTGTGCTCAAACAAGATGTTAACTTTCTACTCTTGCTTTTAAGGTCTGACTTGAAGTATGTTGCCGTTTGACCAAGATCATGAAGATGGCACTTATGTTTTAAAAAATTAATAAATTGAGCTGGATTTCTCCACTTTTGTGATTTGTTCATCATTCCAGTTCATTCCCTATCCCATAAGCATTTTATTTTAGATGGGTGTTTAACACATTCCATCTTAAACATTTTACATCCCTGAACAGTTTTAATCTCGGTCATGTGCCATGATATACACCTCCAACGTGTAATGGACACCTTGCTCATGCTACACTTTCTGGTGAATTTTATGCAAATGCGCTAAATGGAAACCAACCGGATTGTTACTGCACCAAGCATGTGCAAAAGCCATGGGCGCCTATGCAAATTGTTTAAAGTCAGTTTTCCTCAGTGTGTAATGGTGTCTTTCTGCTGAAAAAGTTCACTGCTTTTTGTTTCTTTGCATTCATTCTAAAGTTAAGTTTCAAGGTTTGTTTTGTGTGTAAAAGTAATTTAGTAAATCTGTCGGAACATGGATTTGGTTCCAGATTTCTCCTCGGTGGCGCAAGCCGCCGTTTGAATTTATGGAATTCATCAGCATTTATTAAAGGACTACTGGAATCAAACCAGGTTTCTGATGGAAACTCTGGGCTTCCACAAGGAACATGCTGATCTACTGTACACAACACCATATACTAGGGATGCGCCGAATATTTGGCCACTGAAATTTTTTTAATGTGACCGAGAGGCTGATGACTCGATCAACTGCAACCTGCATGCGCTGGATTGGATTAGAGTCAACATGTTTGCGCATTTCAATATATCTAAGAAAGACACGGAAAGCCACTTGTGAAGCGTTCAATGGTGACATTTCTAGAGGGGGTGTGTCCCCATTTCTAGAGTTGGGACGCTGCACATTTAAGCAGATTTTGAATGTTTTCAGAGGTGCCTAAGACTTTTGCATGGAGAATAACATTAGGCTGTCTGTGATGCAGAACTGAGCTTTAACTCCAGCATGTGATTTTGCTCTTTGTTCCTCCAAAGTGAAGCCATATTGAGTGAAATGAAAGTAAAACAAAGTGCAAACTACTCCAAAAGAAGGACACATTAGTAATGTTTTCTTTTTGTTTGCAACTGAAGCGACCCATGGAAGAGCTTTGTGGTCTCTTTACTGTAATGAAATGTATCTTCATTCTTAGAGTTGCATGCACTCCAAGGGCGGTTCTCCCTGGCAGTAATTAAGTCCTTCCAAATGAGAATCTCTAGTTAAGATGCTGTGCAGTCCAGGACTAGACCTATTTTCACAGGCTTTAGATAATTACACACAAGGCAAACATTGTCTTTTGCACCTCTTCTGCGTTCTGTCAGCAAACCCCTGCATCTCTGTTTTTTAAAAAACTTCTGTTACATCATTTAAAATATGTCATAACCATTACATCGTGCCAAAATGTGATAAATGGACAGGAAAAAGTTTAATTAAAAAAAAACAAAACCCTATCAACTTCCATTAAATAAAAGGCTTTGTTCTGGCAGCGAGACTGTATGACTAGGTTGTTTGTACAACGGTGGAAACCTTTAACCATTCTTCATTCTTATCAGTTGTAAAAAAATCCTGTTTTGAGTCATTAATCATTAATACAGAGGTAAGAGAGAAGAGTAGAATGAGAAATATCTCCATAGATTTTCAGACATTCTCTGTGTTGCCATTCTGTTTTAAGGGTGGTGTGATCTGAACTCCACGAAGCTTGTGCAGAAGTGTCTGATGACCTGAGAGTTGCCTAACACACACTGACCTTTCTGTCCAAAGACCTAACATGGTCAGTGTCACTGATTTGCCTCGGTTAAAACGGCGTCTGATTAATATCTCTCAATCTAGAAGATGTTTTCCTTTTATTGACCACAACTTTTCTGTGCCTCGTATTTAAAAAAAAAACCAAAAACGTTCTTTGTTTACAGATGAATGGGTTTGGGTTTTATTGTTCCTCTCTTTACGAGCGATGACAGGCACTCTTAGCCATGAGGTTCATTAGATGACCTGAAGGTAGCTGTAGGTGGCCTGAATCTTTTGTTAAGGGGAGTCCAGTCCTGTTTTAAACTCTGTGATTCAGGCGTGTCCAGAGCAGGTTCAGTGATTGGCTGATTTTCTGGATCTGAAATGGAGGACTTCAGTCAGGTTTCTTCTTGATCTCGTGTCTGAACAGGTAAACATGATTAGGTGTGCAGTCTGTCTAAGGCTGGTTCTTCCTGATCTCATGTCTAAACAGGCAAACCTGATCACAGTCAACTGCTGATTAAGTGTAGTGTAATGGCACAATGTAAATGGATCTGCATTTAAGGAATGTTTTCATTCCTTTTCTTTTTTACGATGTTCATTTTTGGAAGTGAGCATCACACATACAGGAAATATCGATTGTCAACTGTCACTGAGGCATCGTAGGTCCAAAAAATCTTGTATAAATAAAGGAAATTTGAGTGAACATGATGTACGGCAAAAACAGACTTTAGGTCTGCTCATTTTTATTCAGTTTCTCTTCAAAGGTTTTATGAAGAACTATACCGTTCTTTTGATACTTAAAAAGATTATTGTTCGTTTTCTTTGGCAGCATCCAGAAATAGTTCTCTAAATGGCTTTTCCCACTAAAAGGTTTCCCCCTTTTTTTTTTTTTTTTTTACCTGGACTAAAAACATAGTTTTACACTGAATGGACACACACAACAGTATATATTTACAATTGTTTCCCATTTTTCTGGAACATTTAACATTTCAAACACCTTTAGGGTGGGATGTCAGGCGCCCTGGGATGAGTTACCGCTGAGTTGCCTTGTTTTGTCATTGCATGCCTCTGCTTTTGTGCTGAGACGGTTCGGTGCCAGAGAACTTCGTTTTGCTTAAAAGTGTTTTAAGTAACGTAAGATTGATTAATACACCAGTTTATTGCATTAAGGAAAAAGGCTGACATGGCCAAAAGCACAAATGGACAACGTTGTTGCATGCAGGACAATAAGTTCTTTAACAAGTGCATCATGGACATGCAACCACTATCTCCGGGCAGGTCATACACCACACGCGCTCCGAGATCAGATATGTGTAAGGTATGTCGTCATGTGACCACAATATCAGAATACATATACACACTTGTGTACATTCATGCATTTGTGACTTTTTGTACATTTTTGTTTATTTTTTACATACGTTTTAGCTTGTGGATGATGCATTACTGATTCAAGTCACTTGGTTCACCAAGCAATAAAGGCAGAAATACATACAAAATAATAAGGCTCGTAATGTGAATGTGGTCCTAAAGGCTTAGAAATGTATGAGTTTTCCTGGACACCGGGGAAGCAGTGGTTGCCCCACGGCCACTGGTGCCTCCGGAGACTGGGCGACGGGCGCTGCCTCCTCTGCTACCTGCCTTTTGACGATGGGGACGGCGGGTACCTCAGCGATCAACACAGGAGCTTCTACTGATTCGGCAGACTCTGCAGAAAGTAGGCCACTGGCTGTGGGGTCATGCAAAGCTGTCACTTTGTGGTGTTTGAGCGCGTGGATGGTGGGCGTATATCCAGGCCCAGCAGTGTGAGCGTGCAGGAGAACTGGAGGTGGCGGAGGGAGCGCACTGACGTTAGCGTTAAGGTCCACAAGTGGAGGCTGTAGAGATGGGAAGAAAGGGTTATTGAAGGTGTGACCATTAAAATGATTGGTGACACTGTTTAAACAGGCCATCTATGGAAACATACATTTGCATTTGTCTGCCTGTTAAACCTAGAGATAGCTTTTCGAATGAGGTATATAATACATGGCAGGCATTCAGAACAAAGCTAATTTCTATAAATTAGTCTTAAAGACTTAAATAGAGGCTCGGAAAATGGTCATCCAGAAATGAAATGTACATGATATACAAAACACGCTGTGGGTGGACCAAAGGGAAAATAAATGGAGGCATGACAAATGTAAGGAATGAGCATCACGGTATTGAGCATCTCTACATCAGTGATGTTTTTTTTACCAGGGTGACGAAGATATTACATCCGACTGCCGTAGACAGACCAACACTGTCAGAGAGACAAAAGCCATGGCGCTAGGAATAAAAGAGAAATACAAAAGCATCAGTACATACAGACTTTCACATCAAAACAACTGAATGAATGGAATCTGTTAACACTCACAGCCACAGTATGATTCAGAGGAACACAGACGCCGTCGTCAGGATTCGTGCAATTGGTTTCGATGATGGCATATTCCGCTCTGAGTCTAGGCCCACCACTGACCACCTGTAAACAGAAGAATTCTTTTTCTTTAAGGGGATTTTTCCCCCCATTTGAAGGCTGAAGGATGAAGATGAGCACACACTTCTTCCGAGATGCGAAATCTACTATATCTCTGCTGCTAACACAATGGCCACCTGAGCACGCTTGGAGGGGAACACTAACTCTCACACTACTGTCAGAAGACTGACCACCCGGCCCCGCCCCGCCCCGCCCCACCCGAGAGATTGAGTCAGGACAGTTATGCTGAGTGGGAAATGGAAGTTTATGTATTTATGCACTGCTGTATTTATTTATTTATTTGTTTGTTTGGTTTTTTTTACCTGAGATGAGAGTCGGCCAACCTCCAGAAGAGAAAATGTGACATTTAAGCTGTTGTTCCTGTTGAAGATGTCCAGCGAGGCATAGAGCAGCTGAATGCCCTCAGTGTGATTAAAGGGGATGAGGTAAGGGCAGCCAGCACAGGTGTCAGATGTTTCTGCTCATGGAGAAAGCAAAAAAACAAACGTCTGTTCAGTCCTTTAATACTCAACTAATGTTGAATTCTTGAATTCTTTAACACAGGCGTTGGCAGTACAAATGTAGCTTAATTTGCCAGGTCAATAAAAGACCTTGAATTAAATTAATTAGAAAATTGGAAGGTCACATTAGAAATCCTTTTTACTTCAAAGTAGCTGTCAGGATTTAAGGTGTAATGAAACAGTATAAATTATAAGTGCAATTTATGTTTATGTACAAGTTTCATCAAAATCACCCCTTGTCTTTATCACAGCAGCACAGATTTGTTGCATCCTTTCCAGTATTTTTTTTAAATAATGTGTCTAAACTAGTGCTGGGCCGTTAACGGCGTTAACGTCACGAGATTCTTATCGCGCGATAAAAAAAATATCGCCATTAATATCGTGATAAAAAAAATATCGCCGTTAAAATATTTGTCCCGGCACCTCAATGGGAAAAAGATCGGGACACTGGGGACACCATGTCCAATGATATGTAAGCAAGAACGAATTTTGTGATGTTGAACACTAATTTTCTTTTTTATGATTAACAAAAACGTAATAGCAGCGCACCTGTTATATCTCTTTAAAACCAATAGTTTAAGACTTTGTGGCTAAATAATACGTTACTACAGACTATAAAATATTGAAAATCAGTCAGTTACATTTGTTTTTAGTATTTCTAATAGTCTTTGAAAAACCAATAGGAATTATTGAAAAATAAATCATTTATTTATTTTTAAATTCGAGGGTGAACCCAAACTTCTGGTCTGTAGGATGGGTGTGTGTGTGTGTGTGTGTATATTATATATGTACACACACACACACCCACACCCACGTATCATGTTTTACCTGTTTCCGTTTTACACTTGAACGCGAGGACAGACATGACCCCGGCGGCTTTAGAGAGAGCGACATCACAGTCAGCCTCCACTGCCTGAGGGTGGAGAGAGAGAGAGAGGACAGGACAGGACATGTCACTTAACGGGCAAAACAATTTAAAATAAAAGCAGGGAGGGGCAGGAGCTCACAGTTTCTGGCTTGAGTCTAACAGCGCACTGAGCTGCAGGTGTTGGGTCTAGAACATGACACTTAGTCTCCAGGAACTCCAGCTCCATCAGATAGATCTCAGTTCCGTCACCCTACAGACACACAGACAGACGGAGAGACAGAGCTGGAACGGAATCTCATAATGTGACAATCAGGCCAATCTCTTTTTGCATTATTAGGGTTTAATTAAAATAAGGTTGCTGTTTTGGGGATTTGAATCTCCCCAAAAAAACATGACCTGATGTTTACACGATGACTGGATCTCCACAAATAGTCCACAACCAGTGATTTTTAAATTATAAGTTAATAATAATTGGCCCATGTTGGACATGTTTAATGTTATCATTGCAATAGTATAGTAAAAAAAAGTCATATATTTCTATTCTATTGTTTACATGAAAGAAAATGGTGGTTTTAGGGTGCTCTTTAGATACTGCGGCTTTTCTTTAGTGTCCATCTGCTGCCCCGTCCATGCCATACCCTGGTGGAGATCTTGATGTCCTCGATCTGGTTCAGAGTGTACTTGTAGCCGTGAGAGTGCTGAGCGTTGATGAAGTCCAGAGCCACCTGTGTGGCAGCCTGGGCCTCCGGGGAGTCGCAGGGCGGCAGGGTGACGTTGGGCAACAGCAGCTGGGCCCGGGAGGCCGCCAGCAGGAGGCCGAGGATGGCGAGGGTAGCCTGGAGCTTCATCAGGAACACTGCGGTGGAAACCTTGCTGTGTTCACACGCTCTTCTTCAACAAAGGTGACCGGGTGCATGTCTTGTTTGCCATTTATACCCCGCACTTTACCCTTCCTC
Organism: Hemigrammopetersius urotaenia; assembly: GCA_037974485.1. Lineage (NCBI taxonomy): Eukaryota > Metazoa > Chordata > Actinopteri > Characiformes > Alestidae > Hemigrammopetersius > Hemigrammopetersius urotaenia. Next base: position 7,830 of record JBBPDC010166504.1, on the reverse strand, counting down.
GTCTGGACTGGGTAAATATGAGCGCTTTGGACCAATGTTGTGTAAAGTGCGGGGGCATCAGGATGCTTTTAAAGGGAAAGCTCAAATAGTCAATTTCAAATGAATGTGTTTTTCCTCTCTTGGACCGAGTAATGTTTTCTGACTTGAGAGCTACACGGCTAATGTACAAAGCAAATAATTGAAACTTTGGCGTCATGCCAATCGCAGGCCTACTCCTTCGCACACCTGACTGTGAAGTGATTTTCTAATAGACTCACCTATATGGTTTTTGACACTGTCCAACTCACTGTTATCCATGAACATGGACTGCGGGCAACCTTCTGGCATCATTGGCTGCTACTATGTTTTGCTATGCTAACTGTACCCTGTCAGGGCTGTTCATGATTGCTGAAGGTCTGAGGCAAACAGGTGACGGCTTAGGCCTGCAGTTAGTGAATCGCTATGGCTGTTGCTATGCTATTTGTTGTAAATGTAGCTCATTTGTGCTATTTGTGGCGGTAGCTCAGTGGGTAGGATACTTGCCGCCCGACCAAGAGGTCACAGGTTCGAATCCTACCTTCAGCACCACCACTGGGTCCCTGAGCAAGACCCTTAACCCCAAGTTACTCCAGGGAGACTGTCCCCTGTAGTTACGGAATGGAAGTCGCTTTGGATAAAAGCGTCTGATAAATGTAAATGTAAATGAGCTTTATAGCTCAATGAGAAAGCTTCAGAAAATCTCCTGGTTGGCTGATTACCTTTGGCTCAAGGACGAACTGTCACTTTAAACTGGATCCACAATGGGCCAATGTAAAGCTAGTCTAGACTAACAAACCTTACTTATTTTAGCTGCTCCTGGAATTTGTTTGTCCTCTGTTCATGTTTTAGAGAGTGACTTGTTTCCAGTAGCGTTGCCCTCTGATCCGGTCATGCAGGCAGAGTAAACATTATGACGCATGATTGGATGTTTGACAGATGTCACTTCAGGTCTGAGACAACTTCCAACAATATCCAGGTCCACAGGCCACAGGGTTCATCTGAGCATTTCTCTTAGAAACTAATAATTTCTAATAAAACTAATGTACTAATAATTTAAAAATGTTTTAACTTTGAACTTTTAAAAGTAAAAATTTTACATTCAATTTTGTAAACGTACTTTTTTTGGCGTATTGTTTAGTTTAAGCTTTTATGATGTTAAATGCATGTATTTTCATTTCTTTTTTTTTTAATCTTATGTCATGTTTTTATTACATTTTTATTTTGTTATACATTTTATTTGTTTTCCATCTTTAATTTTTGTCTTTGAAAAATGAGCACGTTTGTCTTTTTATTTCTTTTTTTTATCTTTTTTTTTTTCCTTTGAATGATTTGCCTTAACCTAGGTTGTATTTGCACTCCACAGAACATACATTGCAGGACAAACATATGGAAGAAAACAAGGGTTCTTTTCTCTGATTTCTTCTACACTTTGCAGCTGCAGTGTATGTTCTGTCGAGTGCAAATACAACCTAGGTTAAGGCAAATCGTTCAAAGGGAAAAAAAGATTAAAAAAAAGAAATATTTTTCACTTAAGACTCTTTTTTAATAAATTTATTTCACAGGGCCTGGTTTGCAATGATCATGCACACACAGGTTGAGATACAAGCTTTAATGAAGTGCAGCCAAATGGAGAAAAATGATTTGTCCCTGATAGTCCATTTATTACAAACGTCTAACAATGGTTTCACCAGAAGAAGTAATCATTGGGTGCCCTTTTTTACTTTTCTTTCTTACTTTCTATGCCACTGAGAAATCTTCACTGCTTTGAGTCCAACAGCAAAGTAATTCTACTCTGGACGTCCAGGGGGCAGCCTTGAATGAAACGCCATGACATCACAGCTCTGTTCATTCAGAACCCCAGCCACTTTGCCTTTTAAGGTAAAAGAGACCACCAGTCCAGAGACTGTGGTGAACCTTGCAAGCCACAGCAAACAGACCAGTTTAGAGGAGAGGCATACTCAGAATATGACAATACGCCACCACCAGCTCCAAAAAAAAATCCCAAAATGTTAACCCTGAGCAAACCACAATGACATTTTTTCCCCCTGCACATTTACTAAGTCTTAAAAACGACATAAAAATAGCATAAGAATTGTGGGAAAGTTTGTAAGGCACAAAACATCATATGTTCCCGAAGTGCAGGATACTTTAGACCTTCTCTAATACACACATTTACTAGAATTAGCAACAGCAACCTGAGCCTCCACTTACCACTCACTCTCACCTTGTGCTTCCCTACACTGGGCACTTAATCAAAAACACATTTTCCTTTTTTTTCTTAGCAGATGTGTACTTGCACAGTAACATTTTGGTCGGATGGGCATCAGTATACTTGAGGAGGATGCAGTGTACATCAGTAATACGTTTTTCCGTCCTCGTGAATATTTCAGCTACCGTGTCAGAAGACCTCTCTTTGTTGCAGGTACATTCACTCTTTGTGGTGTCTTCAAATGGTCTTCGTGATGTTGGAGCTAGAATGGACCAACCTGCTTTGAACCTCTTAGTTCGTGTGGTATCAGAAAATGCACTGAATGGTGCATTATGAAGTCCACTAGGGGTCTCTGTGTTCCGGGAGATAAAGTGGAAGGGGCTGTGTCTTTTGGGAGAGGACTTCTGTATTTGAACCCAGTGAGGGGCGGTGGATTTTCTGGAGCTGAAGGACCAAGATCATACCTATTTGCATTTACTGGCTTTACCTTTTGAACTTCAGGAATGTTTGGAAAGTGTTTGAGTATGAATGTGAGGTGGCAACACATTGCAACACATTGCAATTAGTTTGAGGTCCGAACTTGGCCAACCTCTAAACTTCCCTTGATAGCATACGTTGTGTTGGTGTCCCTTAGGCCCCCATGTCCGACATGTACTCCAAAAAATTAAGTTGAGTAAATTAATTGAGTAACACGTTCTTCTGCCCTAGAACTGCTGCTTGAGATCTCTGGCTTAGTCATCGTTTGCGGCGTTCCACTCGATCTCGGGGTCATCGTCCAGGCGCAGGATGAGGTAGGAGAGCAGCTGGAAGATGTTCTGCCACAGGAGCAGGAAGACGTAGAGGTAGAAGTCACTGACATCGATCTGACAGTGTTCTCCCGCGAAGCTCATTTCACACATGCACTGGAACTTGTTGATGAGGTTTCGGCAGAAGCCCCCATTCAGACAGGGATTGGAGGCACACTCATCCAGCTCCATCTCACACCTGTGAAACAAAGTCTCTCAGTAATGTCCTTACACATGGGCCCTAGTCTGTCATCAAGAACCATCTAGCACCTCATTAGCCACTGTCTTACATTTACATTTACGGCATTTATCAGACGCTTTTATCCAAAGCGACTTCCAATTCCTAATTACAGGGACAATCTCCCTGGAGCAACTCGGGGTTAAGGGTCTTGCTCAGGAACCCATTGGTGGTGTGCTGAAGGTAGGATTCGAACCCAGGACCTCTTGGTCTAGAGGCAAGTATCCTACCCACTACGCCGCCACCACCATGTCTTGCAACATAAAGGTTTGAACTTCACAAAATTCGACATGCTGCGTCCTTTAGATGCACTGTAGACTATGTTTTAGTTAAGCCTGAGCAACTAAACATGTCAGTATCTCAAGAAATGTGGTGTTTGCACATGTTTACATTTGCACAAATCTCCCACAGTGCCATTTGGCTCACTCAACAACACGGCCACCAACCTTGCGGAACCAGCCGATGTGTGAGCGGCCAATCTTAATGAAATGTTGTAGTCCATTCATAATGGCATGTAGATTAGCTTTAACAATTTTCAATGAGGTACATATTAAACTTGTGCTTGTACTAGTACTTGTAGTTTTATCGTGGAAATGTCTATTTTGAATTTTGAGATGATGTTCATGTGGTTCAGAGGTCTTCAAACTGGGCCTTGGGGACCTTTCAGACTCCCCTTGTTAATTCAATCCCAGTGTGTTGCAAGTTGGGTTGTAGCAAAAATATGGGCTGCCTGTGGATCCCTGAAAAAACCGGTCCAGAACCTCTGATTATAGTGCTTTAAACAGACGATTCATAACATTGACTTTGGTGCAAACGGCTGAATGATGGACCTTTTTGTTTTTTTGAATGAACTTTTCATTGTTCAGTAAATATTCATTGTGAAGTAAATATGCAATGTGTCGAATACTGGTATATTTATTATTGTTAGACTGACCACGTCCGGTTCTTACCACTGTCCAGTGAAACCAGGCAGGCAGTCACATGTGTCTTCCGACACTGAACAGTTGCCACCATTAAAGCAGCTATAATTCCACCTCTCATTCCCACAGACAGACACCGGCAACTTTGGATACCTAGAAGAGGCCCAAAACACTTTAATTTTTTCATTTGAAACTTCTAACAGAGCAAAAATGGTAATTAGTGTGGACACACTGGTAATTCATGTCAGGGATTGCTGTTAAAGGAGCCACTCACGGAATTCTGTCAATGTACCATGGAAGCTCTGGAACTCTTTCTCTGAAATTAACATTAAAAAGTTAATATAAAACAAGCATAAGACAAAACATGTCATGTCAACTTTAAGTAACTCTTCCACTGTTTTACCTCAAAACACACACACACACACACACACACACACACACACACACACACACACACACACACACACACATATATATAAACATTGCAATACATCCAGGCATAGATTTCAACGAAGTGGCACTCACTTGCAGAAAGGCCCAGTTGTGTTCCTCGGGCAGAGGCAGGCATACTGTTTGAGGCCTCTAAGGCAGGTGCCTCCATTGCTGCACTTGTGTCCTGCGCACATGTCCACCGCTTCTTCACAGCGCTGCCCGGTGTACCCTGTTTCACACAAGCACTCATAACTCCCAGAGACAGTGCTGCAGAACCCATGGATGCAGGGGTTTGAGGTGCAGGCATCTGTATTCTCACAGGTCTGGCCAGCCCAGGCAGGCAAGCACTGGCACTGGAAATGGTCGAAGAGGTCCTTGCATTGCCCTCCATTCTGGCAAGGGTTGGGTTCACACACCCTGGACCCCTGACACCCAAAACTTGGACTTGCAGAAGTTCTTGAGAACTGTTCCTCCTGAGGCCTGGGTAGGTTGAGCTCCGTCTGGTTGTAGAAAGGCAGGGATAGGTCACCAATCTCGATCAAACCCAGGCATCCCTCAAAATTTGCCCAAGGCCCCAAACCACCCAAGAGGATGTCCACGTTTTCCCTTAGGAAATCCAGATCTCCACAAGTTACAGAAGACACAGAGGCCTCCTCATGCTTCTGGTCCAAAACTATGCTCCAGGTAGAACTCTGCAGAGTTGGATTGTCCATGCTCAGGACAGCGCTGTGCCAGTTTCCATCGCTCACTACCTCCTGGCTCTGCACTCGCAGTAAGGGGGCGCTCTCTCCGACCTAAAGAACAGGAGCAAACCCCCAAAATTACATCTTTGTACACTGTATGTGAGAATTCCTGCTGAAAAACCCTTGATAGTAATCATGCTTGAACATATCTAAAAACTAGTGCTGGGCCGTTAATGTTAATGTGAGACTCTTATTGCGCGATAAAAACAATATCGCCGTTAATCTATTCACAAAGTCGGGTTGGGAGCTGGGTCTATACTACACAAGCTATGATGACTTTCACCTTGATATTTTAGCGCGGATTTACTCTCTCTCTCTCCGTCTGTCTGTCTGTCTCTCTCTCTCTCTCTCTCTCTCTCTCTGGCTCTCTCTCTGGTTCGTGACTTTTCCGGATTGTGCCCGTTTTAAACCTGTCTCGCTCTCTGTGTTGCTCTCTCTGTCACTCGCTCGCGCTCTCTCTGTGCCTCTCTCTCTCTCGCTCTCTCTTTCTCTCGTTCGTGACTTTTCCGGAGCGAGCAGATCGTCTCTCTCTCTCTCTCTCTCTCTCTCTCTTTCTCTATTTTACTCTCTCTCTCTCTCTCTCTCTCTCTTACTCTCTCTGTCTCTCTCTCGTTCCTGACTGTTCCGTATTTAAACCTCGGGTTAATATTTACATTTTCTTTAAGGGTAATGTATTAAACTGGGGGGGGGGCTTCAGACCTTCGGCAGGATTCAAATGAGCCATTTTAATCTAGATTAATTCCAAGATTACAATGAGATTAATCTAGATTAAAAACATTAATCTATGCCCACCTCTACTAAAAACACTGTTAGTTGATACCGGAATTTTGTCCGTTTATATTCAACAACTCGGTTAAGACGCGATTATTTAGTCATGCCGTTAGCATGATCCAAAACTTCCACTAGAGCCAGTCTACTTCCTGTTCCTCGAGTTATACCAAAACATGATTGCAAAACTGCAGAGAGTAGCTTTTTGGTGGAATTTGAACATTCCCTATGCGCATCAGTGAGACTTTAGTGCCCATGACCCTATCTCTGGTTTACCAGTTGACCTTCCTTGTAGCACTGACCACTGCATACCAGAAACATCCCACAAGACCTGTCATTTTAGAGTCAGCTAGCCATAACAGTTTGGCTACAACTGCCTTGAGAAAAGTAAAAGTGGCAACATTAGTTGCTACAACCTGCAGCTCCAGGACCAGCCTCCCATCCTGGAGGGAAACAGTGATGTGGTCAGATTCTCGCTCTGCAAGAAGAAGGGTGGCCTCTTGCTTCCTTGTGCGGAAATTCAAGGAGACACTATGTAGGAACCGTCGTATTTTTCCATTGCCTCTGTAAGTGATTACAGGGCTGTCCTTGTGAAGGGTCACATCGGTAACACCTGAGAAGTAGACACGTTTCAGGCATTAGTGACACAGTACTGACATTCAATCATGGTTCTCCAGCCTTTTTTTTTTTTAATGATTTTCTGCCCAATTTAGTCATCTCTTATTCCACCCACTAGCTAGGACTCCTCCAATAATGTAATACCAGGGAGGGTGAAGGTCAGCATGTGCTTCCTCTGAGACACATGAGACTTCACCACATCTTTCGAAACTGCCGCCAACACAACAGACAGCTCAGAAGCCTGGTCTTGAAGTACAGCACAGCTGCACACACCTATGGTAACTAATTGAATGGATGGACAAGGGATGCCTCCTATCACACGTTGTTTCTTTTTTCGAGGTAGTTAGGTCTGAGGCGCAGGTCTGATTTCAATGTACAGTTAATTGGTTCTGTATACAGGCCTAACTTGTACATATGTGAACTCTTCACCCAGACCAACACACTGCTGTTAATCCGGCCTAGGATAATCCTGAGCTCCCACAAATCTGTTTCAAGTCTATTAATCACAATAGATTTATCCGAACAGAGAGTATATCAGACTATCAAGAAAATACATTTGGTCTGGAAGTATAACAACATAAACTACTCTTTTGCAGCCTTCTTAGCAGAATGAAATCTAATATCAATTCTAATATCAATGTCAATTTTCATTCAAAAGGCTGTCTAGGTTGAAGCATGGATTGGCGCTGGACAAACAAGAGATCTTCAACTAGAACTTGAGGAGAGGTTTCGCAGTGTCAGCGGAGAGTAAAGCTTTGGTGGTACTTTAAGAGGGAAAAAGGTCTGGAGTCGCACTCACACTCAAAGCCCTGGCTGTGTGTTAGGCAGGCTGTGTCGGAGGGACATGGAGCCAGGTCACACCATTTCACTTCCTCACAGCGCCGCCCTGCTGTGTTGGGAGAGCAACTGCAGGTGAAGTCATCCCACATGGAGTAGCACACTCCACCGTTCAGACAGGGGTTTTTCTGCAGCACAACAAGGAGTTCTTATCAGCTACATACTGTGTAATATACCATTTATCTATTAGTCAGTAGTATTTATTATACCTATAATATGTTCTTTTCCTGTGACATCTATGAAACATTATACAAAATATATA
>JBBPDC010166480.1:0-17739 GCA_037974485.1 Hemigrammopetersius urotaenia | reverse complement strand
GTGTGTGTGTGTGTGTGTGTGTGTGTGTGTGTGTGTGTGTGTGTGTGTGTGTGTGTGTGTGTGTGTGTGCGCGTGCGCACGTGCGTTTCTCTCCAGTTGTAATGAATGCTGCTCCAGGCCACTTGGTACCAAAAATGGAATCTCAGCTTTCACTATGACTTGATTTAATGAAATTCAGAATACACAAGGAACCTGCACAGGTTTCAAGCACAAACTGTTTAAAAAGCAATTTAGCTAAAAGTACAGTGCTTAACAGTCATGGTTAACTGTTATCCTATGTTGTTAAAAGCAAGCAAGCGTTCCAGTCCAGAAACTTTATTATAGAAAAAGGCTACATCCAACACAGTCACATTATTTGCACCTGAAAACTAAACTCTGTCTTTATTTACATGACATTTGTAAAATGTATTTATGAAAGCTGTGAATAAACTGGGAGTTACTATCCAAGCAGTGCTGTGGGCAAAACTGATGCAGTTGAGTCACCATCTTCAGATCGATGTGTTTTTACACCTGGACACTTCAGCAAGAGAAACTTCAACTTTGAAGTTAATGAGAATAATCTTCTGCATGTTTGTATCCTTCCTGATCCTTAAAACACAGGTTTTGCTCATCTGACTGCATTGTCATGCCCTACACAAACACACACACACACACACACACACACACACACACACTGCTGAGATTAAAACTACAGAACATGCAGTACATTGGGTCAGGATTACACTCGGATTTTTGAGCACTTGTCGTTGTTTTCTCCTGATTTAAGCATTTTTGGTTGACTTTATATCCCTGGTGATGAAAATGGTGATACATTTTAATAATATTCAAATTACTTTAGTAACTGAATCATAAACAGATGCTTAATGCTAATTAGTGTGTGTCCAACAAGAGTTTTTATGTTTTGGGGGTTTTAATAAACAATTTTCCGTGTCTGTAACTACATTGGCGTGTTTTGTGAACACAACAAGCAGTTTCTTATTTCACTCAGCATGTGTACAGTAAGGTGCGTGTGTGCGGGGGGGCGGGTGATGAGCCTACGGGCCCATCATATTACAAACAGTGTCCACTGTAACATAAATATGCTGTCTATTTCTGTCTAACCAGGACAAACAAGCAGCTTTGTGTGTTTTTCATGCTGTTTGTCAAAAAGTAAAGAAAAAATCAATGCTCATATTCTCCTGCTTGCTTATAAAACAGCTCTACAGTCAGTGATGTATCTAGAACTGAGTGAAACCTGCTTATACCACAGCTGTACAGTCAGTGATGTATCTAGAACTGACTGAAACCTGCTTACACCATGGTTCTACAGTCAGTGTCTTATCTAGAACTGACTGAAACCTGCTTACACTACAGCTCTGCAGTCAGTGATGTCTCTAGAACTGACCGAAACCTGCTTTCACTACAGCTCTGCAGTCAGTGATGTCTCTAGAACTGACTGAAACCTGCTTTCACTACAGCTCTGCAGTCAGTGATGTCTGTAGAATGGATAGAAACCTGCTTGCACTAGGGCTCAACAGTCAGTGTCTTATTTGCCAGTACATCAGTCTAGAATGGACTGAAAGCTGCTTACACTACTGCTCTACATCAGTGAGGTATCTAGAACAGACTGAAATCTACTTACACTATGGCTCTTCATCATTGATGCATCTAGAACAGATGGACACTCTAGCTCTCTGCAGACAGCAACATATCTAGAAGTGACTAAAATGCTTACATTACAGTGGTGTATCTAGAACCTTGCCGAAACCTTACACTACGGCTCTACAGTCAGTGTTGTATCTACAACCGACTGAAACTTGCTTACACTGTGGCTCTATGGTCTATGACTTTCTAGAACCTCTAGAAGGTCTGTGATGAGAAGGTCATGAGTTTGAATCCCAGGACTGTTAACTGCCACTGAGGTACCCTTGAGCAAGGTACCGTCCCCACACACTACTCCCTGGGTGCTGTGTTCCTGGCTGCCCGCTGCTTCACTTGGTGAATGGGTTTAATACAGAGGAAGAATTGCACACTGTTCACATATGACTAAAATGGTCACTTCACTCCACTTAGTGAAACAAATGCGTACTTCAGAGCTTGCATTTTCCCAAGTTAATTAAAAAACACAAAGTAAAAAAAAAAAGATAACAAACCAACTAAGTTTAAACCAGTAAATATCTGAATATGCACCTAAGAGTACATTTCACACCATTCTTCCACTACCTACCGTAGTGGCCATATTCAGCATTTAGTTTATGCTTGGAATTCATGGTCGGTTACTTCAATATAGGGAACAATTTTTATCACAAAAAATGAAAAATTTGTTCATTTTATATTTTGTATACTAACATTACGCTGAAGTTCTATTAGAAAATATATCTTTTTTTTAAAGTGCAACAATCAAATTTCTACAAGCAGCAATTCATTTCTAACATGTAAATGTTAAAATTTGATCATTTTTACAAGAATAGGTCCTTCCCAGTGGGGCCTGCATTCTGGCTGCTAAAATTAAACTTCTACTAATTAGTGTGTGTGTGTGTGTGTGTGTGTGTGTGTGTGTGTGTGTGTGTGTGTGTGTGTGTTTTAACATGCAGAAACCCAACCAACCCAATGCTCTTACATGTACACATTAGTGAACATGCACACTCTGTGTGTGTGTGTGTGAGTGTGTGTGTGTGTGTAAAGAACACATTGGCTGGAACATCTCTGACACGTGCGCTTTAATTTTTCATTGCAAATCACAAAAAATGAAAAAAGGCATAAAATATTCATGCAGCTGCGCTAAGAAAAGACGAAAACAAATTCAATATTTACTGCACGCTTCCTTTGCTGAGGAATTAAAGCGCCAGAAGGTGTGTGTGTGTGTGCTTGTGTGTGTGTTTGGGATCTTCCCGTCAAATTGGCAGCAGTTAGTGCTGCCCTTCCACTACACATGTTTGTTTTTATACAATGCCAGGACATAAAATATAAAATAGGGATGCCCTGTATGTATTTAACATACATGTAATTATAATGTCCTAAACGTCTTATGTATATTGAAATCACTATATGTAATAAAAATTTAGCATAATTCATAAGATTTGTAAAAATCCTTTCATTTTGAAATTAATGCGAGCGTTGGGCTATTTAATATGGACAAAAGTAATGGGACAGAAATATTTGCAGCTGTGTGACTGTGTTAAAGCCCCTTAAGTGTTTAATTTTGCAAATATCAATCGCAGAAAATCACACAAAACAAACATATTTGTCTATATATGTATTAGGGCATGAACAACTTTTATTAAAGTTCTCTGTAACTTTAACAGTCAACATGACAAAAGCTGATACCTAGAATTTTCTGGTAAATTTAACAGTTTAAGCCGCTGCAGGACCACTCCCTGCAGTGCTAGTGGAGTCGTTTCAGATGCAGAACGCCAGTTCTGTTACTGTACTTTAACACCGACTTGCATTTTGTGCAGGTCTCCGTGCTGTTTGTGTGTCTAGAGTGAAGGATCTCCACACATGTGATGTGTGTCTGTCCTCTCTGCCGCATGTCTCTGGTATTATTGTGAACTTGTGTTTAGATTCCCCTTGCGCCAACGATACCGCCCCTTTTATGAAGGGACTACAATAATTGGAACGTGTGTCAGCGTAAACCAATCAGAGGCAGAAGAAAATATACATGTATTTCTATACACAGGGCTTGACATAAGCAGTACGCAGGCATGAATTTGAAGTAACTTCATAGTGGATCTCTAAGTACCACCACTCAGGAAAGGAAAACCTTAAAAAGCATAATAATAATGACGTTTAAAAATATGGTTCCTGTCGGTTCGCGGAGCCTCGCTTCTGCACCAATCAAAATTAAGTCAGAGCAGTTCACTGTGTGCCCCGCCTCCTCAACTTCACGCCCGCCCCCTCAACTTCACGGCCCTCCGGTACAAGACCCGTTTGCCAGGCCAGAGAGGAGTGATCTGTCCCTGTTCCACACATCTGAGGGAGACGCTTTTTCTCACTTGACAGCCACAAAAACAGAAACAGGCTGAACTCAGAAACTCATCTGGAGTGGCTCTGCCAGCCTGCCTTCCTCATTTCGATAAGTTAGTGGCGAGAAAGCAGACACACCCATCATATTAGAAAGTTGATTTAATTTTTTTGGTGTCAAATAATCCCATGGGTGACTAGACCTGTGATTTAATTTAAGTTAAAAGTTAATTTAAGTTAAAAGTACCATTTGACACTGTTGAAAAGTGAAGTTATCTATCTATGCGCATGCGTGACTGGTGGGGGGAGCTTCCAGCGCCCATGCAATCATGCTCTATCACATGCAGTGCTTAACAATGCAGGCAAAATGTTAACATAGCATACAACACACATATAAACACCAAGGGCCTACAACTACAAGTTGTTTTTGTTTGGAGCTGTGGCAGCATCGTTTGGACAGGTAGCTCCACCGACTGGACAGAGCTAAACCAATAGGGAAAGCCCACAGAGCTTAATTTACAGTGAACTTACAGTCACTCTCTGCTGCATCTGCAAACGCTACATCTGCAAACACTTTCGTTTTTTAATAGAAGGAAGAGATCTTCTGAAGTTCTCCACCATATGCTGCAGAGATTAACAGCATTCCTTTAACACCTACAGTGGTTATTTAAGACCCGCTGGACACAAGCTCTGAACACGTTAAATCTTTTTGCTGCAGTTGCTGAGTCCTCAAGCCTGGTTCAAGAACCATTAAAAGGTTTCTTCTCTGAACTTTAATTCATGACATGTGTACCTTTATGTAGTCATAATTCATTTTCCAACCTTTTTTTTATCCCACAGAATTAAACAGGCTCTTACTGAACTTTCAACTCTGATATAGGTAAATGAGCTCTGTTCTGATTGGCTGCCCTGAATTTTGCCTCATTAAAAATGCAGTCCTGGCTGAAACACTCCTCACTGTGAAAGAGGGGTTTTAAACTGCTGAACGCTGAATAGGTGGATATTTGTGAATGCTGTTTTTTATGACATTATATCCTCGTTTGCTGGCCCTCGAATAGTTACTGTACAAGTACATGTGAGTAGAGTTGAAGAATTAAGAAAAATCCCAGTGTTTGCTCTCCTACATGCTCACTGTTTGCTGCTTGGTGCACCACTGCTCAGCCGCTCTCTGGGCCCCCTCCCTCTGTGCATTTTTGTATTTTTAAAGTTTTTAAATCCATAGTAGTGTTCAGTAGTATTGTTTTTTTAAATTACAATAACTTTTGTTCTACATGACACAGGAACCACAGACAAAGCTCAGCATGATGTCTGACACCTCGAGTATCACCACACACTAAGTTTCGTATAAATAGTTGTTTCGCCATATGATGACAATTGCAGGGTTAACTGCAACTAAGTCTGCTGTCCATTAATCATTACACATATTTAGTTAACTAACAGCCACAGTGTCTAAAGGGGTTATGCTACTTAATGCTAGCTGGAATAACGTACTCTCATATCAGTGTCTACATTCATGTGTATTTTGAAATAAATACAACAAAATTGAGATGCAAAAAAATGAGCAAATACTTTTTCTATGTTGTTGTAAAAGGTTCTGGTTCTTTGCGTAGTGGAACATTACTAAGGCTAGTTTTAGCTAGCTAACTGTAACATCCTGGTCTGCCTGGCCTTATTTTAGTCTGTTTCCCTTCTCGATTTTGTTTTGGTTTCCTCCCTGTCTCCACCGCTGTGCCAGGCCCCTCACCTGGCCTGGGTTTCCCATTCTGTCCAGTGTAATCTTACCCAGCTGTCCCTTCTTCCATGTCTGTGTATATAAAAACCCCATTGATCAGCCTTGGCCTTTGTCATGCATTGTTGATTCATTTGTGTTTGTGCGTTCTTCCAATTGCTCCTCCTGAAGCACCAAACCATCCTGTGAGCTCCCTGGATCCATATTAGGTGAAGTCTTCAGCGACAACTCACGTACGAGCTTGTCTTCAATGATTACCAAAGACAGAGCAAGGTAGTCATCCAAAAACAGATGAATTCAGTTCCAGCAAATCAATCACAGCCAAAGAATCAACAGAGAATCAACAACTAAGAATAAAAAAATGGAAAAAACCCAGAACAAAGCAACTTACAATTGATAGGAGTAAAACTTGGCAGCTGGGTAAGTGAAATACCCCCTCCCTCACCCCCGGCGACAAAGGAAATCAAATTCCTCCCCCACCCTCAAATCAGCTGACAGGTGAAGTCCCACACATTATCCCTGGTGACAAAATGATATCAATAACCCACACCCCCTACACGCCTGTCGCCATATGAACGCACTCCTACCCCATTAGGTAGGGCTTTCAAAATAGGTATTTTTGCATTTTTGCAGTATTCAGTTACTAAAATGAACAAAACAATAAAGTCCGTCTTTAGGCTACAGGCCTGCAGGCGTCTCTTTGAGACCATATAGGGAATACAAGTGGGCGTGTCCTTGAGTCCATATGTTTACTGGGTGAGTCCATACAAAATACTGTGCTTTTCCACATGCAAACACTCACACAGACGTCTAAATGTACGTTAGGAGTGATAACAAGGTCTGCTCAGCTAACGTTAGCTGCTAAACATACAGTCTCCATAGGACCTCTTTACTGGAGTCACTGAAAAAATAAAAGTTGTAGCAAATTGAATAAATCACAAATTATGTGCAAATGTTATTGACAAAACTAAGACAAAACAAAACTTGTCATTTGTCCTGTATAAGCATAAGTCTGTTCATTATTTTTTCTTGATTTCCTAATTTGTCTGCCCAATTTAGTTGTGTCTACTTTCCAGCCTCCAAGCTGAGATGGTGATGCTGAGCTGGCGCTTCCTCTGAGGCACATGAAACTGCACCACATCTTCTAAAATTGCTACAACAGACAGCTCAACACGGTTGGAGGAGATCACTAACAGCTAATTTTGTCCCTGGTGAAAGACCACCCTACTCACCTAGAGAGAGAAAAATCAAGAATGAAAGAGAGAGAGATAAAGAGAGAGAGAGCATATAAATGGGGGAGGGGTGGGCCATCCTATATGTGTTGCAGTTGGAGTAAAGTTATACTGATCAAATGAACATTGTTTCATAGAAAATATCATTTATATCATTTACACCATGCTACTGTAATGTTTCCATATGATAACTTCCAGAGCGTTCAGCCAGGAAAAGATGCATGCCTAGTTTCTGTGAATTTTTTAGGATTAGCAGTTAATCAGCACCAAATAAGCTAAACAGTATCTTGCTAGCACTGCTGGGGGATTTCAGTGCCGTGCTTTCAGGCAAGTTTTTTTGTTGTTTTTTATGTTCGGACACCCCCCACCCCTTCAGCATTAGGTTCAAACTGTTTATGTTCTCCTCCATGCAAAAAGTTGTAAATGTCTAAAACACTACATGAAATACACCTCTGTAATCAGAAACACTTCCCAAATGACTTCATCAATGAAAAGCCACCAGTATGAGACCATAAGTTAGACCACCAGCAAAAGTCACTGCAAAGTGTGTCTGTTTGGTAGGTGTGTCTAATAAAGTGGTTGAGTATGAGTATTTGCGCCAGCCCTGTGTAATACCAATATATTTGTTGAGTTGGTTCCTGCAGAATTCAAAGGTGGATTGCATCACGCCTGCATGCTCAGCCCTGGCTGTAGCTGGAGGACATGGCTGAGGAGGACTGTGGTGTGTTAGCACCATGCTAATGGGATCGTTACAAGCCCAACCTGAAAGAGCACACGCAGCTCGACTGCTGCTAAAAGGCTGACAGCAAAGATTAATGTCAGCATGCGATTTGTGCATGTGTCTGCATCTGTGTGTATGTGTGTGTGTGTGTGTATGTGTGTGTGTGTTTGAATAGCCCATCTTTGCACATTACACCCGGTCACTCTATTGTCGTCCCCTACAGGTGAGTCAGGGGCAGCTGCTGATTGGACGACTTGTTTAGGCCTCACTCATTCCTCAGAAATGATGCCTCAGCTTTCTTTTTCCTAAACATGGACTTCAGCAAAGAAATGGATGAAAAATCAAATGTCCACATTTTTTCAGAACATCCAAGACGTGTTTGGAGTTTTTTTCTGTTTTTTATGGTTGGAGACACTAGGCTAACAATGCTTACATCAGAAGTCTATACCAAATAGTTTTCAGTAAAAACACAGTAACAAAACCGCATCCAGCTCAAACCGCATCCAGCCGCATCCAGTCACTGATGTGGAGCGGAATTGTGGAATAGATTTTTTACACAGTGTGACTTATTGTGTAAATAAAATTGACACTTTTCCAAATGTTTAGTCTGCTGTGAGAGTTATTATACATTCTACTCAAAGTCACACCAATCCTTCTGTACTGAGATATTTGTACAGAGATGGACTGTATATTCCGTCTTTTGGAACTCTGCTCAGTTTATGCAGTTCATTGTTTAAACAGGTTGTGATACATTAACAATGCATCACTCACACTGTATATCTGTTTAATTTGTTCTAAACTGGCACACTGCCAAGGGGGTAATGGGAGCAAATGCATTGTGCAGAGAAACAGATGGACTACAGTCTGTAATTGTGTAGGATAGGCAATAAATGTAGATACAAATAAAGTGGCCTGAGAGGGTATGTGCATGTTTACACACATACGCTCACACACACACAAACACACACACACACAAACACACACAACTTCGAACCGCTGGTCATTACGCACATAAACAAAAATCTCCCCACATCTCTAGACCCATTTCAGTTTGCATACCGGTCCAACAGATCAACTGAGGATGCCGTATCCTCTGCTCTCCACCTTTCACTGACACATCTGGACAAAATGGACACCTATGTCAGGATCTTATTCATAGACTTTAGCTCTGCCTTCAATACGATCATCCCGCAAAAGCTGATTATGAAACTGAGTAGGCTAGGCCTGGACACCACTCTCTGCAACTGGATTTTGGATTTCCTGACATAGAGGTCCCAGTCAGTTCGGATAGGCTGCAACACCTCCAGCACCATCACGCTGAGTACAGGAGCACTGCAAGGCTGCGTACTCAGTCCTCTGCTATTCACCCTGCTTACTCACTACTGCACAGCCACATACAACACTAACCACATCATCAAGTTTGCGAATGATACGACTGAGCTGGGACTGATAAGCAGGAAGGAGGAGTCTGCCTACAGAAGAGGTGGAACGGCTGTCTGACTGGTGCAGAGACAACAACTTATCTCTTAACGTCACCAAGACAAAAGAGATAATTGTGGACTTCAGGAGGACACGCCCTGCCCACCTCCCACTCAGCATCAACGGATCAGCTGTGCAGATCGTAAGGAATACAAGGCTCCTTGGTGTGCACATAACTGAGGAGCTTACATGGACAGACAACACCACCTCCATAACCAAGCGCGCCCAGCAGAGACTACACTTCCTGTGACAGCTGAAAAGAGCGAGCCTTCCCCCTCCTATCCTCATCACATTCTGCAGAGGCACCATTGAAAGTGTTCTGATGACCAGCTGCATGACTACCTGGTACGGCAACTGCACTACATTCGACCGCAAGCGCCTGCAGAGGATAGTAAAGACAGCAGAGAACATTATCAGGGTGCCTCTCCCCTCACTCCCCCCAGGACACATTTCACGAGCGCAGTGTTCGCAGGGCCTGCAACATTGTGCAGGACCCCTCTCACCCCTCATAGACTTTTCTCCCTCCTGCCATCCAAGAGGAGATTCTGCAGCATTAGACCCAGGTCTCTACCCCTCCTCAGCCTGTTCACCTTAACACACACATACACAGCCACTTTCACAAGGACTGCTTTTTTTGCACAAAGAACAAAAGACTGAAAAACACATACATACCTCTGATATTTGCACACTGTCACTTTTTATGACGACTCATTCCGTCACATTTTCATAACTGCGGAAGATGCTGCTACTCAAATATGTTCTGTCAAACTCAGATCCAGATGATGATCCCTGTCTTTACTGTATGTGTATATTTAATTAATATAGCTTACCCATTTGCACATACCATCGATTCATAGATTACTATATACTGTCTGATTGCACTGTTCATCTTGCACAATGTTTTGTCCTGTCTGTCTATATTATTTCTATTTTTTTTATTTCTAAATCTTATTTCTTCTATTGCAAGTATTTGTATATACACACACACACACACACACACATATATATGAAAAAGTCAGTGTTCTCCTCGGGTGTTTAGTCCCATCTGACTTTTTGACGTAGACCAGTGTGTGAGCGCATGCGTGCCTGCCCGTGTGCGAGCGTGCGCGTGCGTGCCGGCCGAGGGTGCGCGTGTGTGAGGCGTTCAGGCCGAAATCTGGAGCAGAGGGAGGCGGAGGCAGGAGCAGCACGAGGACCAGGAGGAAGAGAAGGAGGAGGAGGATGATGATGATGATGATGATGATGATGATGATGATGGTGGTGGAGACAGAGACGGCTCGGTCTCTCTGATCTGGGGGATGAGTGGAGACGCGTGCGCGCGCGCGTGCGGTTCTGGTGGGTTCGGGATGATGCGTCCGTCGCTCGTTCGCGAGGAGGGAAGAACGTGAAGAGGAGGAGGAGGAGAAAGGAGGAGCAACGTGCACAAGGTGCTCGCACACTCTCTCGCGCTTTGCCAATGGATTGCGCGAGCACACGAAATTTCCACGACGCTTCGATCTGACGGAGCCGCGCGCGCGTGAGTGTGTATGTGTGTGGTTGAGTGTGTATGTGTGTGTGTGTGTGGATGTGTGGAGAAGAGAGGAGCGCCATATATTTTATTTGTTTGTTTGTTTATTTACATAAATTTAAACCCGGTGAGTCCTGCTGGACAAGCTCGAGACTCGGTGTCCGTGGGCGCGAGAGAGGGGCCCTGGTGGTGTGCGTGTGTGTGCTTGTGTGAGTGCGTGTGCGTGTGCCTGTGTGTGTGTGTGCGTGAGCGAGTGTGTGATTTTGGAAGAGGTTGGGGGGAGTGTATTCTCCCGGCGCGAGCAAACAGCAGCAGCAGCGCGAGCCTCCTTTCCAGACCTTTACCAATCCGGACCGAACGGGACCGGCAGGTCCAGGTAGGTGGGACAGTGTGTGCGCGTGTGTGGTGGGGCTGGGGGGTGTACCGTGCGCGTGCACGTGCCGAACGTGTGTGTATGTGGGTGTCTCGGCTGGACAACGTGTAAACGGGAGCGCGCGCGAGCTGTTGGGTTCTGCTGTTCATTCCCTTTTCAGAACATCACCGGCACCTCGGAATGAGGAGAGAAAATGAAAAAAAGAGGGGGATGAGGGGCCGGAGGAGGGGGGGGGGGATCTGCGTCAGCACGCGCTAACGGAACCGGAACAGTGCATGCAAAAGTGTGTGTGTGTGTGTGTGTGAGTGTTCACATTACCAGCCATTAAACACCTCAGTCTTTGCAGTGTAGCAACAGCAGCAGGCTGGGGAACTAAAGCAAGACAGATACATCAGATCATAATCTGTATCATGATATCTGTCATATTAACGTACCGATACATCAGATCATAATCGATATCGTGATATCTGTCATATTAACGTACCGATACATCAGATCATAATCGATAATGTGATATATTTGTCCTATTAATGTGTCGATACATCAGATCATAATCGATATTGTCATATCTATTCTTCTAACGTGGCGATACATCAGATCATGATTGATAATATGATATCCATCCTTTTAATGTACCGATACATGGCAGGAGTCACTAAAAGACTGAGGCTCAGATATTTGGATTAGAACAATATATCAGATGAGCTCTTAAAGATCAGGAGCAGCAGAAAGTCTAAACTCATTTAAAAATGTAAAATGTTTCAGCTTAGAGGTGGGTTGAAATGTCACTTGTTACTTCTGTGGAATCACAATATGCAAATGAGCCTCGATATCAAATCGATGTAGAGATATCTGTGCTTAATGTTCAGAGACATCGCAAGAGTCAGCAATACGCAAATGATCTCTCTAACCAACCACTAAAGGACTATGGTGCAGAGATTGAAAAAGATTAGGAGTAGAACGATATTACTTCTCATCAATAATCGATAAATCTCAATATGCAAATTAACTTTCGGTGCACACTCACTAACGGACTGACAGATCAGGAGGAGCAGAAAGTAATAACACATAAAACATGTGACATGATTCAGCATAAGAGGTGGTTCGCAATATGCAAATGAGCATGTTCACTAACAACACCTTCAGAATTGAACTTAGTGTAAGATATGCGCATGAACCCTAAACCAATCACGAAATGTCTAAAAATGATCACATTCAATTATAAAACAATTAGTGGTACAAATTGGTCATTTGTTACATCTGCATTATCCAGAAATTGCAGTGTGCAAATGAGCCTATTAACCATCAGAATGTAACTTTATTCAGGTTAGATTTGCTCATTGTCATGGTATTACTTGGCATTTTGGTGCACCAATGTGTAATAATTAAATATTAAGACTTAAAACTCTCCAGCTATTTAACTCCAAACCAGTCACTGAAAATGGACAATTGTTATTGTGATACTTTTGTAACATTCTGCAATAGAAACACATTTAAATTGTGTAGTATATCTAAATAAGAAATAATAATTATTATTATAGAGTATATGCCAATGGTTATTAGGTGTTTTGATGACTGATATGTTGCAAAAGCTTGCATTATGCAAATTAACCCATTAATCAATCACTGAGTGTCAATGTGTGATGTGAACAATATAAGGGCTTCTGTGGAAGGTAATAATAAGCGATAATATGGGATTATTTTGATTATTTAGTATGTAGTAATGGCATGCAGTGTGGATCCACTTACAGGCAATATATTGTAAGCTTATTAAATTGTAAGTATTTCATAATATGATCATGATACTGTTATTTTGCAGCTGTAGTCATTCACAGTGAGTTTGATGTGAAATAGTTAATTGTGGGTTTCTTTAGAGTGATGGTGAATGGAACCAGGGGTCTCATGTATACAATACATATCGATTATATATATATACATGCTTATGGTAAAATAATGGCAAATACAAACTAAATAAGTTTTCTTTAAGGACTATTTTAGCCTTATATGTACACCTGGATTAAGTTCTAGGTCCAAAGGCTTCTCAAAACAACCACATTTAATGTAATACGTTTGTGTGAGGGTGCTTTTAGAGACAGACATTTGGTTTCATTCACCACCACTGTGACCAGTTCTTCTAGAATGGAGTGTTTCACACCAAACCTGTTTTTAATAGCTCTGATCACATCTGAGCCACTTAATTATGCAGGAAATTAAGAGAAAATAGTGGAGATTCCCTTGCTTTTATGCTGGTCCTTGGGAAGCTGGTGTTGAAGTTTAGCATGTCGATCATTCACACTTCAGCACACACACACACACACACACACACACACACACACACACACACACACACACACACACACACAGAAAGATGTTGCTACTGCAGTTCTGTCTGTTTTGGCAGACGACAGAATGTGAAGTGGGCTTTCACTGGGGCTCCTGCATCTGAGGGCGACATATCAAACGGGCACATCAAAACAGTGTCGTTGTAATGTAAACGGAAAGCGGATGATGAAGCATCATGGGCAGCCTGTGTGTTTAAGTGCACCTATTATGGGCAATTGGATTGGATGTGCTGTATTTGGATACAGTTTGTGTCCATTGATCATCCATGACATCAAGGTTCTCTGGTGTGGCACCATCTGTGATTTACAGCATTCAGTTGGAGAGAGAGAAAGAGAGTGTGTGTGTGTGTGTGTGTGTGTGTGTGTGTGTGTGTGTGTGTACGTGCCCGCAGATGCTCAGGGTCAGCAATGCCTGGTAAGAAATGTGATCAATTCTGAGCAGCTGACACCAAACCCACTCCCCCACCACACGCACTCGTACTCCACCAGCATCTGCTTACGACCCTCTCAAGTATCGTCCCAAACAGGCCTTTCTCAAAATAGGCTGCTGAATCAGGGGCCCAGCTCAAACTTCACGACTCAAACACCTCGATGCCTTCACCCCTTTAAGTTACCCCTGGATTTAGCCTCCAGGCCCTCAGACGACAGGCAACCATGCAATAAAAGCAAAAGTTTAATGAAAAATTTCACTTTCTTACCCGACCCAAAGTCGTAGATGAGCCAAGACTTATTTGGTGTTTGCTTCTTTAGTCTTTGCACTGATGAGGCTTAAAATGTAATGGAAAAAGTAATGGAAAATGCAATGGAGTTCAAATGTAATGGAAGCTTATGTACACCAATTGGCATGTGTAAATCATACCACCCGCCCCATGGCCAGTGTGTGGAGGTGTTCAGTAATCTCTAATAGACTTACTTATGTGGTTCTTGACACTGTACTGCACTTTTGTTTGTCTCCAATTTAAATCATCCCTGTTAGATGGGTCTCCCCAGTGACTTGCTAATATGGATTATGTATCACTGTCCTGATTACTTTCTTAATTAAAAACTCAATTAAACTTTGTGTTCTCTATGAATCAGTTTAGTAATTACTTTGAGTTAGGGCTACACAATATATCGTCTGTTAAGTGTTATTCAAATATTGGTCTCTCCAGAACAGATCGCGTAAAAGGCTGCAATATGGAAATGATCCCAATCACGGTATTTCTGATAGGATGACCAATCACAGCTCCAGGTGAGTTACTGGGTGTTCTGGTGTAACCTTCATGTAATCTAATAGGTCTAATATTTCACCATTAAAGGTGTTGGCCAATCAGTGCATTAATGGGCGGGGCTAAGCTGCTGTAGCTAGAATAAGGTGTATTTAAATGTGTTGGTTTTATGACATCACAAAAACTGATCTGAAACAATATTTACAGACTCAAGGCCTTTTAATTCCAGAAAAGTGATATCAGCCCTTTACTATCAAGAAAGGCATAGCAATCACAATCAGCTTTCTCCTAAAGGTGGGGGGGTGGGTTGTCAGCATCAGATTGGATGTTAATCATCACTTTCTTGATTACATGCTTGTCAAAAGTCATTCTAAGTGTGCACGTGCTCACTAGGGTAAAACATTCAGTGTAATGTAAGTAGTAGTTGTTAGTTTAAAGAGATGATGCTAATGTAGATCAAGTCACATCATCACTGTTCAGTGATACAGTCTCAATTATGTGGTTTCTGACATGGCACAAAACTTTGTTCTCTACTGCTTAGTGGGGCAACTTTTGACACTAGAAAAATGGACAGAAAAAAAAATGGTTGGACGGAAAAAATGGTCCAATGCAAAGGCGAAGAAGCAAACAAAATGTGTATAAATTTGATTTTTCGCCCAGCTGTCGCTTTAAGGCCCTCTCCTCCGTGTGGATAGAGCCGGCTGCCAAACTGACGTGCGTACAGCACGAGACGCTTCCCAGAACGTCCCTGTAGTGTTTGACGGAGGGATCCTTATTTGACATGCAGTCATGTGTTTCGCCAAGATATTTGTCAGCGGCCCAAAGCTTGTCTATTTGTGTCTGCTTATGATTCATAGCGTATCTCTGTGGCGTGTGTGTGTGCGCACTACAGCTGCGGAAAGAGGAGGCCGCGGATTGACAGCTCCTCCGCCATTCTCTCCTCACCCGCAATACAGACATAAAACTCATTAGCTTATAAAGGCTTCATTAGTATGTTAATTATCCTCCGTTGTTGCCGGCTCTATGTGTATGTGTGTGTGTGTGTGTGTGTGTGTGTGTGTGTGTGTGACAAAGAGGGCCTACGTTCCGAAGTCAGGCTACGGAAAAAGTCCAATTTTAGTGCTTTTCATTTTGTGGAGCCAACTACTCTGGAGACATATGGCTGAGAACGCTACTCCTGGACTTGTTGAATCAACATTGGCCGAGAGTTTGACGACACAGTTTTCTTCACAAGACTCGCGCTGCCAGTTATAGAAGACTAGCCGCAATCAGACACACAGGAGAGAGATGTGTGGAGAGATTATTTCACACACTCCAAAATGGGCCTGTTTTCAGTCGGGACTAGGCTAGCAGCTCCTGATTTAGTGGTGCGGCGCTATTTTTTTAATTTTTACTCCAAGTGTAGCATCACAAATGCTCAATGCTGAGTGTTGCAATGTACCTGAGCTTGTTGTCTGTTTCAGGTGCAGATCGGATGCACGGGCCTAAACACGCAGTTTATGGGCCGTGTATGTTTGGCGAATCACAAAAAGCATTTGCAAAAGCACTTGAGGGAGGAGTGCATAAAACATGGGAGGAGATATTGCATGTCAATTCTGATTCCAATTGCAGTTCTGCCTATCGATTCCAGTTCTTATCAATTCCAAAAAGGTAAAAAAAGGTTTAGATAACAAAAACATCTTTATTCTGAACATTTAGAATGTCCCAGCAGCAGCGGGAGTAAAATACTATGTGAATTCAGTGCAAATGTTAAAATGTAATTAGTACACTAATGCATGATATTCACCTTAAACAGGTCCTGGCAGAGGAGCCGTGCAGGTCCTTGTAAATATGTAGTGTTTAGGAATTTATAAGCAGAACCAAAATTCAAAAACAAAATTGGGTATTATTTTATTGAGGTCTAATTTGGAACATACTTTTTTGTTCCCAGTCCTACTGATCACATGTTCCACTACATCAATTAAAATCTACTCAGCTCATAGCGTCTCCTTTTAAAAGCAGGTGTGAATCTCTGTGCAGATCTAAAATTCGCATCGTTGAGAGACTTTCTTTAACAGCAGCTGCAAAAACAGTGACTGGATGAAGACGCAAGCCTGAACACCAGCTGATGGAATGTCCGCCATGAGAATAACTCCATAAACTCTTGGGATCAGATGGACGTGCATGAGAAGACGCAGCTGAACATGCAGTGATGAGGCCGTAGCGTGAGCACACAGTCAGTGTTTCACACATTCTGCCCTGTTCGCACCTGGACGCCTCATATGTCTTGAGTGTCAGGATTATATCTGGATGAAGCTGAGTGATATAAAAGTGCAGGTGTAAACACATCCAATTTGGATTTGAATCGGATCCTCTTCAGAAGGGCTTCTGGGACACATGCACATCCAGTATATGCATCCATCTCTTCAAGACCCGTTTAACAATCAGTACCTCTCCTAGTATTGTGGCCGCACCCCCTACAGTGCTGCTTATAAAAGAGACCACTTTCAAACAGCTGCCACCTAACGCAGCATCACTGCTCTTTCAGTTCAATTTTAATTTTAATTCTGTGGCCCAATCTGGTTGAGCCAGTTAGCTCAAATAAAGCTCCAGTTTGGTTAAACTTCACCTCACACTTTGATTTTTCTCCCTCAGTACAGTGTTTTAACGCACACCTCACTTCATGGTGATGACACAGTTATATTTATTTTCAATGGCTTTTTCTTGTGTCTGGTAAAAGTGTGCTTTTCTTTTGATCAGAACAGAAAATAAGGAGCAGCAGTAGTGATTGGTTGTTGCATACGAGCAAATTATGATCAAATTGTGACTAAATAATGATTGAACTTGATTTGAGTACCGAATGTAAACACATGGTCCTAAAATCTGCTCAGAATACAATTAATACAGACTTGGACAAAAGTGGCAATGTGTCAATGTGTCTATCAATGTGTTTTATGTGGAAGTCCAGTATTACTCCATCAGAAACCTGGTTTGACTCTATCAGTCCTTTATTAAATCAGGAGCTGCTGAAAGAATTTTACAAATCTGGAAAACTGAATCTAAGATAAAACTTTTTACAAATCTTGGTAGTTTTTACTTTTTTGTTTGTTTGCATTTATTCTAGTTTTGCTGACAGGAAGTCTCTTTATCAAATGCTGAGAAAAATGTCTTTAAACAATTTGCATTGGTGCCTGAGACTTTGCACTGTACTATACAAGTCTCACAAA
>JBBPDC010166456.1:0-17741 GCA_037974485.1 Hemigrammopetersius urotaenia | reverse complement strand
TGTGGACTTCTTAAGCATTGATGTACGTCGCTCTGGATAAGAGCGTCAGCTAAATGCCGTAAATGTAAATGTAAATGCTATTGATAGGTCCTATAGTCAGTCATCACTGTGACAGTATATGCCAGTAAATTAGCTGCCAGTGATTTTAAATCACATTTGTCCATTTCCGAAGTAATCATCTTCTAGCGTACTAGAGTTATTAACTGATTGACTGATATCCTCAAATGTAATCCATTATCAGTAGAGGTTTTATGACAATCGTCCAGCATTACATTATTAGTATAATGATATTAAATGATATTAAAAACTGCATAAAATGATTGTCACCTAATTAGATGAGTATATGGTTGATCATGAAACAACCTAGTCTTGGAATCTGGGAAAATTGTGCAATTGTTTTTAGGATGTACTTGTCATTCAGCTCAGATCAGTCAAAATAAATACTTTCTGCAATTATTTGCTGACTAATTCATTGATTTGCACCTGTAAATAACAATCAGCACAATCTGGCTGTTTAGTGATACACGTTATGAATGTATGAAAATCATCAGTTTAACCACAAACAAGCCAACATCACAAATACTGTTTACTGTACAGAAGCCATGACAAGTAATATTCTAATAAACCTTCATTAACATTTCATCCATCAA
This sequence comes from Hemigrammopetersius urotaenia, assembly GCA_037974485.1. Lineage (NCBI taxonomy): Eukaryota > Metazoa > Chordata > Actinopteri > Characiformes > Alestidae > Hemigrammopetersius > Hemigrammopetersius urotaenia. The sequence goes on along the minus strand of JBBPDC010166456.1, from coordinate 17,091 downwards.
CAAATAAACAACTACTTTAAGGAACTGTTCCTGCAATAAACAAATCATGTTTTATCTAATTTATCCAATGGCACCAATTATATGATGCTACTACCTAAAATAACAACACGATTGAGGGAAAATGAAGGCGACATTGTCAAGCATCCCTTAAGGCTAGTGGCCAGCCCAGTGTTTTTGTGGTTTCCCAGCTCAAACACACCTGGTTCAACTCACGTGTTACCTGCTAGGTTTAGTGACTGCTGGCGTTTTTCCACTGGCACAAGAAACTGCGCCGTACCACAAACAAATGTTTTTTTCTATTACAAATAAAGTAACCCGAACCCGGGGCGCTGCTTGATGACAGGGCCAAAAGTACGCAGAAGCCGAGCCGACTGCATCACTGCCTTTCGTTTGCTCAAAATGTTTTCATGACAACAGGCCACATTTTTTTTTTTTTCGTTTTACTGTCTATCCAAAAAAACAACAACAAACACAGGAGATTTAAACAAACAGCTGGGAAGCTGGCAAAGTACAAGAACTACTATCTATTTGGGCTGAGGATAGTTTTCAGAGGGAGTTTTTAAACACTGTGAGAAATGTGAAGGTATACCAATACCAATAACAAAACCAGCTATTACAGAAAAACTTTCAGCAGGTGCAACTCCATAGAGGCACTTTTGGGACAACCAGCCATAAACTGTGGGGAGAGAATGGTGCTGCTGACACATCAGAAACACTGTTACCATTGGAAAATAAAAGTGTGCCACAACTCCCATGCTATTGCAGTACAGCAAGGTTGCTGTACACCAGTGGAAGAGTCATGCGTTCAAGGACTCCTATCAAACTGTGCTGGAAACAGGTCCTCCGGGACCAGAGTTGGGGAACGTTGCCTAACAGGCAGTAAAGCTAATCGAGTTAAACAGCTGGATCCCAAGGTACAGTCAGTCTAGAGTCATTTCAGAGTCAGCAGTGAGAGAGAATGAGGATATCAGCACACAAACTGGGGGAGGCTTGCTATGAAACAAGTTCACAGAGTAGAAATATTTAGCTTACCCGAGTTGGAATCTGGGAAGGATAAGTAGCAGATGCTTGTTTTCTGAAATAAGAAAGCAATAGGCAAACTTAGGCCATCTTTGTCAAGAAAATAGGGGTGTAACACCACACATTTTCAGCACGGATAGGATTCCAAGGTCAAGGTAACTTCAGAAGAGACTGAAAGATACAGTTTTAATTATTTTTATACTGTACTTTACAAGCAAAAGACAATAAATAATAAAAGTTGCTTCCTACCTCTTTCTCTGTGAGCTTTGAATGATGTGGGTATATAACCTACAAAAGACCACAGATTGGAAGACCATTAAGAATCAAAAATGTAAAACAGGTAATCAAAGTAAGCCTTACTTAGTTTGATTAATAAGAAATTATATTTAAATGTATATATTTTCTGATATCAGAAAACTCAATTTGAAAATGGGCCATATTAGTAGTTTAGTTTTCATATACAGGCTGTATGAAAGGGCGTGTTGTAATAAATGTACCACTTCAAAAAATATTTACTGACTTTAAGACTTCTTAATTCCAGAAAAATTATGTGAGGTCTTTTATATCTTGAAAGGCACAATAGCAGTGCCTTTTACATAGCAGTAAAATCGCAATACTGTTGCCCATAACATACAGCCATTTAATAAACATACTGTAGAGTCTGGATACACTGACTGTGATGATGTTGCTTAATTGTTTCAATTTAAAGAAAAAACTAAAAGTCAGTTGATGCGCTGATGTCTTTCAACAAGCACCAAACTCATCGTTAGCACAAAATTTCATAACATTCATCTTCGGCAGAGAAAAGTACACCCCAATACACATCTGCGTCAAGTAACATCTGTCAGTTCTGATGGTTTCCAGTCCGTGTCTGATTGATGTTTTTAACTTCTTACTACATTTTCAATGCTCTCAAAAACAAAATGGTCAATGATTTCAAAAACAAAATAGTCAAAATCTTGTGTCTGTCTCTATGACAACATATGACTGGAAACAGGAACCCTTTGTCCTTATGACATCTGGTTGAATTGGGTGAAAATGACATGTCGTGCCTTTAAAAAGCTTTCATTTGAAAAAATAAGGCCCAACGTGTTTTTTGTTCCTGTTATGAATGTATAATGGTATGATTAGATACCTATACTTAGTCCTAGTTATATGTTTATTTATTTATCACATCCATGCTGCTAGTTCTTCGTCCTTAATTTATTTATTGTATCTCTTTATACACTGGTCTGTTTTGGTACACTTGATACTACACTTTATCTCCTTAAATACTGGTCTCCATTTGATCACACACTTTATTTGTTAATTGATTTATATATTTATTCTTACAGTTACAAGAGATCTACAGAGTATGCCGATTGTACCTTATTGCTCTGAACATTCGTGTGTATTTCAATGACAATAAAGATATTCTATTCTATTCTACTCTATTCTAGGTGAAACAAAACACAGCAATGAAAACACCCCCACAATAACGATAATGTTGCTAAGCTTAAAGAAAGAAACCTTGGTGAAGAATATCCGCCGAGTTATATGTAGTTATTGCACCCCATACAGGAGAATTGTATGAAACTATAGTTTGTTTATATTGTTGACAGTCTGGTAGCTAGCTAGCATTAGCATCTATGGGTGCTCTAGGATACGCTAGCCGGCTAACAGGGAAAATTGACTGATGCAGCTGATATTATAGCGTGTATCCTGATGAAGAAATAAATGAAATTAAAAACTAATTGTGCCTACCTCCACCGCCTGTCCGAGCTCTAGGTCGAATCCAACTACACATATGCAGTGCAGCCAGGCTGAGAATCTGTCCCAGGGTAGCAGGGGCTGCCCCGGCTCGTCCTCTCCGGGCCCTTCGGCTGGCATTTCCTCGGCCGGAGACACGCTCAGCTCCTGCTCCTCCATGTGCTCGGCTTCTTCCATTTGCTCCTCAACCTCCTCCGAGCCTTGCAAGGCCATAACAAAGCCCAAAAAGCTACCCCGTTTGCTTCAACTTCGAGAGGCTAAACCAACGTAGCCCACCGACGAACAGTGAGACATGTATTCAGGACGATGGCTACGCAAAGTCCGTGATACGCGGGTAACGTAGCAGCGTAAATTTCACAGACATCGTTGATCTCAAAACTATTCAGCTCGGCAATAATGTTATACATATGATTTGTAGATCATGTAACATACACGGCCTCTGCATTTAGGATAACCAAATGTGGACCAAAGTATTGGGACACACCTGTTATTCCTTTACTTCCAGTGAAGGGGAATATTAATGCTTCGGCATACCAAGACATTTTGGACAACGACCATGCTTCCAATTTAGTGGACACAGTTTGGGGAAGACCATTTTATATTCCAGCATGACTGAGCCTCAGTACACAAAGCAAACTTCATAAAGACATGGCTGGATGAGTTCAGTGTGGAGGAACTTGTCCACCATCGGTACGTGACCTCATAAATGCTCTACAGAAAGACTGGACACAAATTCCCACAGAAACTCTCCAGAATCTTGTGGACGTCTATGGATTTGAATGCAATGTCATGAATGTCCCTGGTGGTGTAATGGTCAGGTGTCACAATACTTTTGTTCATATGGTGTATTGTGAACTGTTTTTCATATACAAAGAGGCCACCATGAACATAGTGCTCCACGTAAGGTGGATTGGAAAGTTCGATGAAACTTTTGTTTTCAGGCTGATAAATGTATCTGTTCAAGTCTCCTATTGGTTGAAGAGAGTGACTCAAATGTAAAGACTGTTACATTTGTAACAGTAATTACTGTAAAGACCCTCCTCTATACTTTTCATTGACTACTTAAATGAGGATGTATTCCTTGATTAAGTAAATAAGGTCGTGTTAAATTCATTGATTAATTAAATAAGGCTCATAATATTTCCCATGCAGTACTGAGGACATCAAGGCTACAAAAATAAAGATTTCAATTTCAGTTATATACATGTCTGTTTCTATATGTGGCCCTGCGACGTGCTGGTGACTGTCCAGGGTGTACCCCACCTTTGTCCATTGTACATTGCACCTGTATTATATTTGTAAGCGAGTGTCCCTAAAGCATATGTGCATCTCAGAAATGTGAAATATGCATTTTTTTGTTGATCTGAAATGCTGACACACAAATCTTTTCTGGACAGTGAGTCTGTAGTGCATGTAGACGAGTCTATAACCATTAATCTGGTTCAGCAGTGTAGCTGTGCCCTCAATATCGCAACTGAATCATCCTATAAATCGTATAAGTCCCACCCAAACAAATAGGATTAGCCTGTCTAAGACATTAAGAGTCCTGTATGCTCTGCTGGATGTGACAGATGTGTAACCCACACCCCACCCCCAATGAACTGAGTGCTGGATTTCAGGGAAATATTTTCCTACCAGGAGTGGAAAGTACTTAAGTGATCATGCCTTACTACAATACTAGTATTATGTTTGGAGGATTTGTTTTTAGACAATGTACCATTGAAATACCTGAATACTCACACAATCACTCACTCACTCATTCATCCATTAACTCACTTATTCACCCACCCACTCACTCATTTACTCACAAAAGCTATTAGCACATATATATATTTGACTAGTGCTGCTCTTTGCTTTTTAGTTTTTGATTTGTCTGTTCTTCTTCAAAACCAACAAAACAAATACACATTTCACTTTTCTGAGATGCACGTTTTAGTGTACAAACAGTGCTCTGATCTTCTAAAATAATCTAAAATCAGTGACTGACCTCATAAATGCTCTACATAATAGGGCATGAACATAAATGGGCATGAATTTACACAGGAACACTCAGATTCAGAGGAGTGGAAGCTGTTATAGCCACAAAAAGGGGAACCAATTCTGTATTAAAGATTCTGCAGTGCCATTAAAGTCCTTGTTGACAGAAGGGTCCCTGCTAGCCTCCCAATACTTCTGTCGAAATTGTGCAATACGTGCATTAGGTGAGGTCAGATACTGGGTTCAGGAAGAGTGCTTTAGTAAAATACTTCGCTGCTCTGGCAGACAGTGCTGGTGATGACAGAAGTGACCCGTCTTTGTGACTTATTCACTATTCAGGTTTAGACGCACGCCATTGGTCAGCTTTGCAATCCGATTTGTTCGCAGGTTTGGCATCACGGCTGAAGTCCTACCCCTTAGTGGGTGCAAAAACCGCAAGTGTCTTGGAGGCTCATTTACTATTTAAACTTAGATGCACGTCATTGGTCAACTTTGGAATTGGATCTAGCCGCTGATTGGTTGTTGTCTTGCATCAGCGCTGAAGTCCCACCCCATGGCTCTCCTGTCCTCGAGCCCCACCGGTTTGTGTATTTCTCTCCAGTATGGCGGAGTGGAGTCTCGGAGGAGGATAACTTCGTCTAAATAGTCGCCTGAGGACGGCTGGACTGATTTACCTGCCATATCTATGGCTCCAGGGAGCGGAGACTTTTTCTAAACCGGTCACATTGCCTGAATATTTCCGGAAGCTGTTTTGTGTCTTCTAGCATCTCGTAGCAGGCTAGGCTAGCTTAGGAGCTAGCGTGGCTAGGCTAGCAAACTACGGTTTTTTTCTCTGCTCAAACTTTATAACTTAACGAAGTATAGACGACGGCTGGCGTAATAAGGTTGTAGTTTAGTCAAACAAACACCTAAACGGCTCTACCTCGCCTGGGACTTGTATACCCTTTAGTTTAGACGTGAAGAGTTTATGCTAGCGATTTGCTAACATGAAGACCAAAAATACTTCATTCCGTTCTTGGATCGCTCTCTAGACGTGTTTGCTTAAAGTTTGAAGGGTGGTGCTTGTGTTTTCCAGGCTCTTTTTATGTCCGAAAAGTGTGTACCCAGCTGCCTTGTCCATCTTGTGTTGGGGAGTGGTGCAGAGCTTGTTTTGGGGGTCTTTTGAACTGATAATGCTCCTGTTTAGGCCTTAAACTAATTAAGTGGCTCGTTTGCAATTACAAATTAGTTAGCATATTCTGCTCAAAACATCTGCTATGCCCACGATTTGGATTAAGTCTGCACCAAATAAGGCCAGTTGTTTGGTTTGTAAAGGTGTATGAGGTTCAGTAGCCCCCACCCAACAGGTTCAGAGTATCTGCATTTGGAAGTGATTTGCAGACCTTTTGGGTGTTGGAAACTCCTGTTTAGGGGTGTAAAGTTGTATTTGGAACTGGTTTGGAGACTTTTTGGGTGTTGGAAGCTTCTGGTGAAAGGTGGATGAGCTTTGACATTTGAAACTGTCTGTGTGTAGAAGCAGTTCTTTTATTTTTTTGCTTGACATCATGGTGGATTTGAGAGACCAGGAGGAAAAGGGCATCTTGTAGTGTCAAGTTTTTTTTTTGTTATTTCTTTGGACATTATGTAGCCTCTTTGGGAATATGTGCATGTGTCTGCGTCCCCAGAGTCAAACACGACATCAACTGTTTCCTTAAAAAGATAGAAGTGGAAGGTTTGCCAGTCTGGATCAAGAAACCCTGCCTTTCGTTTCTGGTTGGAGTGGCACTCCCAAGCAGCCGTCATCATCCATGCCTTCAGCCCTGGCCGTCTTCACCTGCCGCCCGAACTCGCACCCGTTTCAGGAGCGTCATGTCTACCTGGACGAGCCAGTCAAGATTGGGCGGTCGGTGGCCCGGTGTCGCCCTGCCCAGAACAACGCCACTTTCGACTGCAAGGTGCTGTCCAGGAACCATGCTCTTGTCTGGTTCGACCACAAGACAGGCAAGGTGAGTGATGTGTGTGCCCATGCTTTGGTGGTTAGGGAGTTCCACCTGTGATCAGAAGGTTGTGGGTTTGAATCCCAGGACTTTTAGTGACACCACTGATGCACTTTTGAGCAAAGTGCTGTCCCCACACACTGCCTCCTGGGTGCTGTACTTGGTGAATGAAAGAATCTCGCACTGTGTGCTGTGGTGTGTTCACGCGTGACTATAAGGGGTCACTTTCCGTCACTTTATTTGCAGAAACAGGTCCAAAAGGCTTGTGTGTGCAACCTCCAAAATGAGAGCTGTCTTGATTAACTTGCTTTGCTGAGGTCACATAATGGCACCTACACCTTATGGACAAAAGTATCAGGACGCCTGATCATCACACCAACAGAGACTTCAGTGACGTATTCAGATACATTGACATTAATTTGGAGCTAGTCTCCCCCTTTGCAGCTAAAGCAGCTTCCACTCTTCTTGGAAGACGTTCTGTAAGATTTAAGATAAGATTAGGTATCCCTTTGTTAATTCCACAGGTGGGAAATTTTGCATTGTTACAGCAGCAAAGTGTACAGAACAAAAGAAGAAAGTAGAAGCTGTACAACCAGTAGAACAAACACTATACAACATAACAGTATAATATAAATATTAATGTTGTGTATGTGTGTATGAACACCGTGGATGTATATATGCAGGTACTTCTTGGATGTCCTCAGTTGCTTGGTAGCAGCCATTGACAGAAGCAGTGTATGCCCTTGCTCTACATGCAGAAACAGGTCCAACAGGCTTGTGTGTGCAGGTTATTTACTTCCCAGATGAGAGCCATCTCAATTCACTTGCTTTATTGTGATCACATAATGACACCTATCATTGAAGTAATAAAACCATATGAACAAATATATTGGGATGCCTGACCTTTACACCAACAGGTAGTTGATCCCCTCTTTGCAGCTATAATAGCTTCCGCTCTTCTTGAAAGGCTTTCCACCAGATTTTGGAGTTTCTCTTGGAATTGGTGTCTGACCTCATAAATGCTCTACAGAATGAGACACTCTGTAAGCCAGTCAAGTTCTTCCACATTGAACTCCACGTCTTTATGGAGCTTGCCTTGTGCACTGGGGTACAGTCATGCAGAAATAGAAAAGGTTCTACACCAAACTGTGTCCACAAAGTTGGAAGCATAGCATTGTTCAAAATGTCTTGCATGATGAAGCGTTGATTACCCTTCAATACTGGAGATGTGGCCCAATGCTTTTGTGTATATATGTGTATCTCTGGATCTCACCAGCTTCTCATCCTTTAGTTTACTTGACACATTTCCCATATATAAGGGTACGGTTGCCCCACATAGTAATTTTAGCATGCTAAAATATTATGTTCTCTGTGTTTTAGAAAGAAGGCCGTTGAGAAATTGGAGTCCTAAAGGAAAATATACGCGAGTAGTCTCCATTTAAGACGCAAACTAATTATTAACTTTTTAAACTTTCATATTCAGCAGTAATAGTTTTGAAGCATGCTTCACATCATTTTTTTGTTAACAATAATGAACATTTAGATTATATGTCAATACATGGCATGGCGTTAAGGATATTTATCGACATATAATTTATGAAGCAGAATTTCTCAGTTTTGATAACAAAAGCCCCAAGTTGAAAACTGTCGAAGCAGAATCTCCTGCAGTTCTTTTCCTATTGACTTGGGTCATCTGACTGACGTAGAAATCTTTGCAAAATCTTGGTAAATTTTTCTACAGGCCTTATAAGTTTCATTGTTTTTCTTAATGCAAACAATTAGCTGTCAGTGTTGCTAATGTCATAATGCTTGTCTCTGATCCCTCACTAGGTGACCACACAGTCAAATCTCTTAATCCGTCTCTTTCGGGGTTGCAGGTTTCAACAGTATTATCGTTGTAGAATTGTCATGCTAGTCAGGTTGCCCTTTGGAAAGCTCTTTTTCTGGTATTTATCTGTGGGTCTATATGCAGCTTCTGTTGTCAATGGGACCAAACCTGGCTCTTAGGAAAGTTGTATTGCTTTGTTGGGCCACAGCTTCCATTGAGGGGTTCTATTATAATGTGCGCAGAAATGGGCATCACGTCTCTGTATATAGGGTACATTCCACAAGCTGGCCTACACAATTCAAGATTCTTTATCACATATAGTTATATAAGTACAGTTGTTCCTTGAGTCGCAAGGGTCTCGACATAACGTGTTTACGGTGCTCACGTGGGCGAACTAGTTTAGTGGCGCTCAGCGGAAGAATAAACAGAATATGCAGTAACCTGCCATTTGAGTACGCTTCTCTAAATGCAAGTTTTCAGTTTGTGTTGCTTTGTTTGGTGAGTTTTTGGCCTACATCAGGGCTTCTACACTCTTTTTGTCATTGTTTTTGTTGGTTGTGTTTATATAGTCTGTTTTACAACTGTGTTAGGATAGGTAAGTGACTGAGGCCAGGGTATGTTGACTTACACCAAAATTCAGGTTACATCATTGTCAGAAAGAACGGATTTCTGATGTAGCTTGAGGATCCCCTGTACAACATGAAATGTAAGTGCAAAAGTAACAGAATGGGAATATCTGTACTGTAAAGTAAATTGGCCCTGTATATTCATACTTGAACACACCACAGCACACAGTGTCAACACTGAAATTCTTTCTCTACATTCAACCCATTCACCAAGTGAGGCAGTGGGCAGCCAATTACACAGCGCCTGGGGAGCAGTGTGTGGGGACGGTACCTTTCTCAAGGGTGATGCCACTGGCTGTCCTGGGATCCGAATCTGCGACCTTCTGATGGTATGGGGGAACTCCCTAACCACCAGTCCAACCAAGAAGTAAAGTGCAGTGTGCAGACTTAAGTGGCAGAGAGAAGGTGAGATACAGTGAGACTGAGCATTATCAGTTAAGGTAATCATCAAGCTCTTAAAAAATTGACTCGGATATGTTAGCAGGACGTACTTGAAGTCGAGCGCTTCTTGCTACCTGTTGAACTACCAGAGACGAGTCACTTAGACATACTACAGTTCAGTGGTTAATAAGGGCTCTGTTTCAATGTGCTATAAAAGTGAATTGTTCAGCTCTGTGTTCTCATTTGACTGCAAAATAGCTTAAATAGGGTTGATGGTTAAAGGAATACTGCATCATGTTTTATCATAATCTGTATCTTATGCGTCGACCTCAGGTTGGCCATTACAGCAGGTATTTAAATGCAGAACAGAAAAAAGAGCCCATGGAGGTCACACCTGCCTGGTAGCTTATATTAAAGAATAGTGGAGTATTTCTTTAAAAGATGTACCTGGCTTTCACTTTTTGCTGTTTTTGCACTTCAGTGAAATTGTTCATAGTTTACTTTCTGTAGAAATTCTAATGTACATTATTAGATTGTGACTGACCAATACAGATGTAAATATGAAGAATTTTAAGTGTTGAAGGACTGAAAAGAAATCAGGGTGCGGTCTTAAAAGATAGACTCCCTTGTTTTCTAGAAAGAACTGGGTGAGGCAGTTTAACCTGTCAAAACAACTTAGACTTAGTTAGTGTGGTTGTGTTGCACAATAAAGCAAAGAAAAGGAACCTTGCTTGAAAATTCACCCAGGTGGGTTTCCCAACAGTACAACGGGCAGAGTTTAAAGGAGTGTACTTTCTTTCATTATTCTCACGCTGTTGCCATAAGTAGTGACCAGTAGTGAATTTTATATGTAGAGTTTTGTATGCCTGTAAGATGCTTGTAATTTTCAGCTATCTAATGAATTGGACATATTTAATGATGACTCCCACAGAGTGTTTAAGAATCATTTGTTTTGTCCCCATCACTTCTTCACCCAGCGCTGTTTCCATCAGTTGGCCATAGACATCCGTATTCAAAAGATACATTAAAAAGATTTAACTGATATGGAATGCACTTGGTTCTGTATTTTTTGCAAAACCATGACAGAAAAATTGCAGCTTAATCCACAAATGAAGATTGGGGACATCTGCGCTACATGTAGCTGATCCCTCACTGTTGAGGTCCCAACATTAAAAATGCTTCCAAATGCTTTTAAAATAATTCATTTTCTAATTTGTTTTTATAGTCAATTTCGTAAGTAACCAGAATGAAAATGGGTATGTATACCTCTGAGGTGTATGTGTTTAGAAGTGGTGGTGTTTCCCATTATTTGGATGACACGGCACTGATAGGATAGAGTACTGGTGACCCATAAAGAGCAACTCATTGAAATGTTCTCATTTTAAATGAGGTGCCAAGACACTCATCCGAACTGTGCCAGTGAAGAATTAGCACTCGAGCGCATATTAATGCCTGAGTATGCCAGCATGACCACCTGCCTGCCTTTGTGCAACGTTGCTCTTCAGAGGAGACCCACATCAATGGAAAGGTGGCAGATTCAGCTGTATTTCATAGGGGTGGCTCATATTTTATATTTGTCTTTCATATTTGTCTATATTTGCTTCTTCTATAGGTTTTTTAGTATTGGTCAGCCAAATGTGTTTGTAGAAGGAGGTGGATATCATGGGTATATTTTATTTGGACTTTGAGATTCAAGATTTAAGGAATTATTCAATCAAAAATGATATTTTTGACAAATATGAAAAGAAGCAAATGACCACAGGTTAGTATTAGGCAAGTCACTTAATGTTAGTTGGTTGGTCTCTTAATGCTAAAGAACAATGTTTGACGAAGAGATTTGTACGTTTGTGTAGAACCTGTTGTATAAACTAAAGTACCATCCTAGTTTAAAGGGTCATCCAGGAAAATTTTCCGATTCATGCATTTCACCATTTTCAAAAAAAGTTCTTTAAATAACCATTCCCTGAAAGTTATTTTGACCACTTCTTTATCCTGTCATGCAGACAGCCCTTTCGGGATTTTTTTCTGCTTTTAGATCAGTCATGTTTGAGTGGAGCATGGGCCACATTTTGATTAAGTAAAACTTAGGTAGGAGGTGTGGAAGAGCTGTTTAAGTAGAGCTGGGAAATATTGCAAAAATAAAACATCAGTGTAATGTTGGTTAAGATCTTTAATATCTCCTCTTATAAGAATTTTTACAGTAGTACGAAAGTTGAAACAGGATACCCTATGGACAGAGGTTACTTTCCTATAGAAATGACTGTACTGTGTGTATGTATGTATATAAATGTGTGTGAAACCCATGATATACTTGTGCCAAAAGATTTAAATCTTAAAACTTGCTTTATGCTCGACTTTGTATGTTGCAGCATGATTCTGCTGCCTCCTGTGCGGAGTAATCACTGTAGGCTCTGTCATGTTTGGCTTTTTCTCGCTTAATAAAAATTAATCCATTCTGCTAGTTTAATCCAGAGTATTATCTCCTTAGCAACCTACTTCTTGGTTCAGTTACCTAAATGCTCCTCTAATTGTCTGTGGGTTAATGTTAACCACACGACCTGATAAGATACAAAGCAACCTTCCTGGACACTGGTCCTCCTATGTGTCCATGTTGTAGATAGAATAAGTCACTATATAAATGTAAAGTGAATTGATTTGTGTTAGTGTCTCTTATAATATATCAAGATCACAGCTAAAGCCCATTGTTCAGATTTGATCGTCTTGATCCGATTGTCTTAAAAGGTCTTACTAGGGCACAACCATATGTAACCTCATCCTTTAGTCCTAATACTGCAGGAAAGCTTCCTTAAAGCAGTAAATAGGCAAAGTTGAGGCCTATTACTCAAAGTATTTTTCAGCTGCAAGCAGTTATTAGAGGAGCTTGCCCTCACTTTAGAGCAGACAGAGTCTCAAAATGCCCCCAGTGAATTTAATTAGGCCTCATGAGCCTGTACTTTTTGTTCCCTTTGTACAAAACCATCTTCACCGCCAACTCTGGCTGCCGATAGTCCCTCAGAGGCAACTATTGACTGTTGCCTGTTTTCCAGCAAAGTTAAACTTCTGATGTCAGTGCTGAAAATAGTCAGCTGGAATTTGTACCCCCTCTTCAGTGTCCGTTATTATCAGCAGCTCGGAGAAAGGACAACTGCTCAGCAGCTGACTTCAGCCACCAGGCCTCACCAAACCAGCTCCCCGCAGGGGGACCTCCACCCTCTGCACAGCATGAGAAGCAGCTGCACAGGACACTGACTTGCATCAGCACCTTTTAAACTAAAATGAGCCCACTGCCAGCCACATGTCTAGGAAAAAATGACGTACTCCCTGTTCCAAATTATTATGCAAATTCTATTTAAGTGACACAAAGATTCAGTTTTTTGGTTTTCAATTTAACTCATGGATGGCATTGTGTCTCAGGGCTCTTTGGATCACTGAAAAAAAATTTAGACACCTGTGATAAGTTTACCTGGTGTGCCCAATTAAAGGATAAACGACTTAAGAAGGACGTTCCACATTATTAAGCAGGCCACAGTTAGCAGCCAATATGAGGAAGAAAAAGGATCTCTCTGCTGCCGAAAAGAGTGAAATAGTTCAATGCCTTGGACGAGGAATGAAAACATTAGATATTTCACTAAAACTTAAGCACTATTAAGAGATTTGTGGCTGAGACGGGTTTGTGCAGATAAAGGCGCATTGAAGAAGATTTCTGCCAGATCCATGCATCGTATCAAGAGAGCAGCTGCTAAAATGCCATTACAGAGCAGCAAACAGAGATTTGAAGCTACTGGTGCCTTTGGAGTCCCACGGACATCAAGGTGTAGAGTCCTCCTTCTATTCGGCCACCTCTAACCAATGCTCACAAGCTGAAACAGCTGCATTGGGCAGAGAAATACATGAAGACTAATTTTCAAACAGTCCTGTTCACTGATGAGCGCTGTGCAACCCTGGACGGTCCAGATGGATGGAGTAATGGATGGCTGGTGGACGGCCACCGTGTTCCAGCAAGGAAGTGGTGGAGTCATGTTTTGGTCCGGAATTATGGGAAGAGAGCTGATCGGGTCCCAGAGGGTGTAAAGACCTCTGCAAAGTATGTGGATTTTCTGACTGACCACTTTCTTCCCTGGTACAGAAGGAAGAACTATGCCTTCCGTAATTAAATCATTTTCATGCATGACAATGCACCATCTCATGCTGCAAAGAATACCTCTGCATTAATAGCTGCTATGGGGATAAAAGGAGAGAAAGTCATGGTGTGGCCTCCATCCTATAAGATCTATAAGGGTGGGAAGCAGTTTAAATCCAAACAGCAGCTGTGGGAGGCTGTTCTGACATCTTGCAAACAAGTTCAAGCAGAAACGGTCCAAAACTCCACTTCAATGGATGCAAGACTTGTGAAGCTGCTATCAAATTAGGGATCCTATGTCAAAATGTAACATGACCTGTTAAAACATTTAAAAAGTTAAAATGTTGATAAAAGTTTGATTGAAATAGCTTTTGATTTCAGTGAATATGCTGCAAACACAACAAATGACAATTTTCAGTTCTTTACAGCCTATAAAGTGTTTTGATACTTACTGTGCGTAATAATTTGGAACAGTTCATTGTATGTTTTTTTATTAAAAAAAATACTGTTAAGTTTGTTCAATAAAATTTGAATTGTACTCTTAATAGCTGATAGCATAAGAAATATGCTGACTGTTTACATCAGTTATTTAGGTAAATGAGAAATCTAATTTGCATAATAATTTGGAACAGGGTGTAGATTTATGCTCGAGTGTTTAAAAAAAAAATTCACTTCCTACTGAGACCCTTAGATTAGTGTATTTTATCACCCTGACAAAATGGTAATTCAAATAAGTGCATTTAGGATGCGATATTAAAATCCTCGTTCCGGTGCCCCGAGTCATCTGCTGCTCCACTTCTGCAGCCTGATGATTCATACTCATAAAACGACACAAGAAGGTTTCATGAGAATTTGTTGCTGCACAGGTGTACAGGTCTCGTTTTCATGAATTATTTTGGCAAAGCACAGTTCATGCTGCTTGAATGTGTAGTGTAAATTTCTCTGGAGTGCTCTGTTATGTTCTAAAATCTATTTGCTCCTGTTAATTGTAATTTGTCACTCATAGCTCTTTTTGTTCCATGTAACTGTAAATAGATGCCAGATGCCGCTGTGTTTAATAGCAAACGGGTCAGTAACAATGGAGACTTTTAGGCCAATGTTGTGCAGACATGATTTCGTTAGTCTGTGTCCACTTTTCTCTAGTCTGAAAATGGTGGAATTGTGCTGCTTGATGTCTCCATCTTCTAAACGTCTTGAATGAGTTAATCAATACAGTACTCAATAACAAAAATGTTTGACACTTCCTCTAAACCTTTCTCTATAGTTACGATGGGATTAATAAAAAAAATTGCGAAATTAGATGCAAATTCCAGCATAGGGATGCCACCTGGAAATCATTTAACGGGACTATGATCTTTTAACTGGAAAGTTTAACACTAGTCCTTTGGGAGTCCTGACAGCGGCCTGAAAAATTGGGAAGCATGCGTAATTTTTCTTCCCATGTGTCTATGTATAGTATGTATGTGTTTATAATATTCATATTGATGGCCGAAAAGCAAAACCTCCTATCTGAAAACTAAAAAGGGCAGGAATTATCTTACAGACAGGCTGAATATGTGCATCCTTCCTTGTTATCATCTGAAGTGAAATCCACCACTGGATGCAGATAGGACGTTTTGTGCTTCGGCCATCGATATGCAGTAAATATTAATGTAAATTCAGCTACATTTCCATGTAAAATATAAATGTACATTCTTTAGTACTGTACTCAGACGGGAAGTTTGAAAGTAGCCAATCCAAGAGCCTTATTCATTCCTTCTTGCTGCTGATTGGCTGCTGCCCTTTGACGCATATCTCGCAGCTGCAGTCCAGTATTCCTGCATTGAACAGTTTCCCACGTGGAGCGCCTCGAGTGTTTCAGTGAGTGTTCTCACGTTTAATCGCTTTGTTCTTCTTGCCCTGTATTTTTGTGACTGTAAATTAAATTAATTTATTACTATATTTACCCTGCTTATACCAAAGAAAATGACTCTGCATACCAAAGAAAACACGCTTGTCTGAATAACAGTAAAGTCTATAAAGGGGTAATATCAGAAAGGAAAAATTGTGGCGTCATTTTGTTTGGAGACACCTTATCTTTACCACAAAATAATAAATCCGTGTCATAACTTCCTTGTACTTACTGCGAATAATTTCAGCAAAGGAATCCATCTGTACTTTGTTTTTAAATTTGTGGGAGGGTTCTTTGAAACCCGAAGACCCCCAGCTATTGACGTGAAAATCCTCCTATTATGGTGAAAAATGTATGTTTCTGGCTGGGACCTGTATATGGGTCCAAGCCCCTAGTGGAGGGGGAACAGGAAAGATGTGGTAGCATTGGATCTGGTTGGGAACTGTGAGTTGGAAGATGTGTGTCGCATTTCTGCGTTCTCACACCGCGAAACAGGTTCTTGAATCTAAGTGTCGTGATTTTGGTTTCATATCGCATATTGTTACAGCCCTAGTGCATATAAATGTGTGTAATTATTTTTATATATATACATATTTTATGTAATTGTGTCTATGTATATACACACACCCCTATACAGAGGCAAGAGTCAACGCCCCCTGAGCGAAGTCGACCAGTGTAATTTAAAAAAAAAAATTTCCACTCTCTGCCCTTACTTGTGTACGCAATGCAATTTCTGCCTCAGATTGGCTTATGCTGACATGCATTACATGGTTTAACCAGTTATTATAAAAGGGGTGGTAAGAGATCAGCCGTTGTTTTGTTTAATTGTCTTGTTGACTGTTAATGTTAGAGATTTTTATAAAAATGATATGAAAAAAGACAATGTATATATAGTTGTGTGCATGTATGTAATGTGGCGTTTGTGTATATATAATCCATTTGTTTAAGGCACTGTTTCCATCACTTAGGTTTTAGGTTTACTTTCTTAAATCCCTGCTTGCGCTTTACGGCGCTGTTGCTAGGGATGGCTTAATTACTTCCCTCAAGTTTCCTTTTTGGTTCCTAAGCTACTGTAAACACGAGTGCTTTTACTTGGCCTTAAAGTCGGGACTCCCCTTCCAGCTCATATTGTTTACAGATGAATACTTCTGCCGTGGAGCTTCCTGGTGCACCTCCTGAATATAACAGGGCTGTTGTACTAAGTCAATAAAATGATAGATATAACCTTTGTTGAATTGTTATTGAACAGTGATTAGCAAGTTCTGTATTGATGCAAGTTATACTACTAGTCTATGTTAAGAAATTACAAGACCAATTTATGATTTTACTTATCCCCCTCAATTAGTTTTGCTTTCAGGCAGTATAAGCTTTTGGTATCTTTCAGTTAGGTGTTGTTAAATTTGCTATTATCTAAAAGGGACAGGCACTAAGTAGAATGATTCAAGTCAAATGAAAAGTGCATGTCATGGTTGAAATTAGAGCCCGGCCGATACCGATACAAATATTTGTTGGTTTTAAAATCC
>JBBPDC010166435.1:0-17748 GCA_037974485.1 Hemigrammopetersius urotaenia | reverse complement strand
TGTGTGTGTGTGTGTGTGTGTGTGTGTGTGTGTGTGTGTGTGTGTGTGTGTGTGTGTGTGGTGTGTGTGTGCTCAGCATCTGAAGCCTCAGAGTGAGGTAGAAATCTCCATAGCACTGTGGAAGGAGCCTGTTGGTGTTGACCTGAACAGCGGCTGCAGCGTAAACTTTTACATTTACAGCATTTGGCAGATGCTCTCATCCAGACGTGGGTACAGCTGTGCTTTATAGTCCATAAGAAAACACGTCCCTCACACTAGTAGTGCAGACTTAAAGTAAGAGCTGCTAACAAGATAAAACTGTACCAGAGATGAAGTTATTATTCCAGCAGGGCCTTCGCAGATCACACATTACATCACATTCATTTGACAGACACTTCTATCCACAGCAACTTACAATATGAGGAACATAGGTTACAGGTTTCAAGACGGTGTGAGGACCAAATTACTGGCTACGCTTAAGTATCTACAACCATCCTTTCGCAAGTTTTAACAACAAATTCTCAGAAAGTGTTTTACTCTCCCTGTCAGAGAATCAATACTTGCCAATAGGGCTGGGCGATTAATCGAAAAGTAATCGAAATCGACATTCAGACCCTATAATCGATCAAAATTTTCCAGGTCGATTATTTCGATTACTTTCCCTTTAAAAGCACTACCGCGTGTGGAGTCACGTGACCCCGCTCCGTTATGGTGCGTTATTCCGCCGACCTGTCGAGCATGGAGAGCTTAAACACTGAGACAACTGAGCAACATGTCGGTGAACTATGAGGGCAAAAAAATTAAATGAAATAATCGCTCATTAATCGCAATCGAGTAAAAATGTTCAATTAATCGAGATTTTGATTTTAGGCCAAATCGCCCAGCCCTACTTGCCAATGTATCTGTAGTATTTATATCCACTTCTCTGACTGACCACACCAGTTTGTGTACTTATATTTACTGCAGGGTATTTCTTGAGAGTTTTATTTTGACTTTATATTGTGTGTGCACATTAATAAAGGGATCAGTAAAGCATCATGACTCTGTAAGAACATGGTCTATTCATGGTCTACTCAAGTAGGAAATGTTCTGATTTTGGGGTGAGTAGTCCTGTTTTGACAGAAACTCGTCTTGAAGGCTAACATTACCACTCTGTGCTTGTGGGCTTTTGTGGCTTGATAGTGCGTTTGTTGGGGATGTTGTTCACACTCTGATCACTCGTGCCCGGTCTTTGAGTTTAGCGAGTTTGAGTAGGAGGCTGTAATGGAGCCCTAAGTGCTGCCGGAGTCGTTTACCTCAAAGAGGATTTCTCTGGCTGGACTGCTCAGTTATTTGTTTGTCTCTTTTGACAAAAATTGCTTGAAGGCATGGGGGAAGTTCATCATCTTGTCTTTCAAGTAAACTCTAAAGCGGCAGACTGGGCTGAGACGGTGCTGTGGCTGTTTTTATTACATGATTGGGGGCTTACTGTCCTCCCAGGCTTTTGTAGAGGGTGGCGTCTGGCTGGATCTTTGCAGGCTGCTCTCATATTGGTGGTGGATGCAGTGCATTTCCTGCAAGATGAGACGAATCCGCCACAAGCAGCCATTTTGGGCAACACCGGGGCTCAAAACAACCATAAGGAGGACTGATCATGGATCAGATTCCTCCCCATTCATGCTGGTTGTTGAAACTAAAGCTGATTCATAAACAGCAATTCTTCTCTTGTTTGTGAAAACAGACCCTGTTGTGTAAAAATTCTGCCTGTTGTGTGACGTTTTGTTCATTTTTAGAGCCCACGATAAGTCTTTTCCACCTTAATGAAGAGCTGAATCTGGTTGGTATTGGAGATATTTTTACAGAATAGCTTTTGGGTGACTACTGACTTATAGCTCCAGCTCTAAACTTAATAAGCTAGTAACTGGCTCCTGGAAAAACAGACCCTGTTGTGTAGAAATGCGTCCCGCAGCATCAAGTTCTGTTCATTTTTAAAATTCATTGTAAGTCATACTGTGTCCTAAACCACCCCCACAAGCCTGCTCTGCCTCAATCAAGAGCTGAAAGAAGTTTTAGGGATGCATTGCAGAAAAGATTTGGGTGACTACGGACTTCTAGTATTAGCAGTGTTACCCTTGAAGCTCCAGCTCTAAACTTAATAAGCTAAATTTGTTACAAGCTAAAACTTTAATGAGCTAAAACAGTTTGACATCTAGGGTCAGTGGAAAATTTAAAACAAGTGTTTTTTTTTTTGCAGGACTGTTTAAAATTTCAGTGCTTACCGGCACAAGTAATTTGCAGAGGACTTTTTCTGCAGGAACTTATGACCTTGTTATCTGTGGCGCGTCTGTCTAGGGGTGCTTCTGTATTTGTGCGCACTGTTTTTATCCCCCTAGAGGCATATTTATGTTAATTCCGCTGTGTTGGAGAATAACAGCACTTATACTGTATTGATCAGAGTACGTAGTCCTCGTATGACACCAAGATCCTGCTTTGAACATCACCTTGAGCGCTGTAACTGAGAAACCTTGTCTTAATTGAAAGCGTCGCCTCGGTGCATGATCATCTCATGCTCCATTAATCCACTTGCTCTGCCAGACTCACAACAATCATCAACAGGCTTGAGTAACTCAGCACTAATGTAACCAGAGGCCTGCATTGCAGAGCTTTGTTCCTACATCTGAACGTTCGAGTCGTTTGCTTTGATCAGCTCCTTTTCCAAAGCGCGGGGAGGACGAGGGGGATAAATGGACCATTAGCAGTAATGAGAGGTAGCCAGAAAAAAAAACAAGGGCTTGGAGAGAAAGAGAAAAACAAATGTTGTTGGGGCTTGCCACCTTGTATAATGGATGTGTGTTTTATTTTACTCTATGCGAACAAAAGTATTGGGACGCCTGACCATTACCCCAACAGGTACTGTAATGACATTGCATTCAAATATATAGACTTTAATAGGGAGTCACCACTCTTCCACTCTCCTTGGAAGGTTTTCCACAAGATTTTGGAGTTTCTGTGCGAATTTGTGTAGAGCATTAATGAGGTTAGACACTGATGTATGAGAAGGTCTGGATCAATCTCCATTCCAGTTCATCCCAAAGGTGTTGGATGGGGTTGAGGTCAAGTTGTTATATACCAAACTCGTCCAGCCATGTCTTTATAGAGCTCGCTTTGTGCCCTGGGACACAGTCATGATGGAATAGAGAAGGTTCTTCCCCAAACTGGGTCCACAAAGTTGGAAGCATGGCGTGAGTGGCCTAGCCCAAACCCTGAAATACAGGTGTGTCCTAATACTTTTTTCCATGTAGTGAATTTATCGATTCACAGTTGCCTCCCTTATTGCCTTAGTGCCACGTTGCTCTATAAAATCTTTTTTTGCTTAGAATCGAGCTAGTAGTTCTCTATGATGTATTTAATTCTTCCATATACCAGTTTTGTAAATAATTTTATATTTTTTTAATGTGTATTACAGCATTTCATTATTTTTGTCAAAAAAATACTAGACATTTTGGAACTGTGTACAATGTCAGAAACTATATAAGCAAGCAATTTAGAGGAGCAGTTCTTTTAGTCTAAGCCCCCATTTGGGGACACAAAATGCCACTGCAGCCCCCCTCGACTAAATTTGGAGTTATGGTTAGGGTCGGTTTGTAAGTATTATTTTCAGCTGGATCCTTATTTTAGCAGATCTAATTTAATCCAACTCCCTGCCTCCAAACCATTCACCACTCGTGTCATTTTAGTCTGTATCTTCCTCAGCTTTTCATCCCTTCTGCGCCTTTCATTAACCTGCCATTGTCTCAAACAAACACGGACACAAAGTGAGCTGAGGTGCCTCATCCGTCTCTTCTGCAGGCCTCCATTACCTTAATCAGCGTCTCTCTCTTCAGGTTCATTATCTAATACAGCTATAGAGGCGTCACAGCACAGTGAGTCATGTCCCTCACTGACCTTCCTCAGTTGCAGTGTGCCATTAGAGCTCCAATTAGTGCTTTATATGCCTTTCACACAGTTTTTTAATACAACAGTGGTTTTCACTTTTACCTTTTCATGTTTAGTCAGTCATTCATCAAGTCTAAATTCTAAATGACATGTCATTCTATACTGGCACTGTAACATGGTATTATCAGCAAAATACTAATGCAGTCATGCCTTTTTTGTGACCTTACACTGGATAAAACTCTTCCTAATGAAATCTTTTCACTACAAAACACATACTGCAGGACAAAATACTGCTGTACATATTGCTGTTGTGACAACTTATGTTATATGAAAGGGATTAATAAAAGATTGAATTATGTGTTTTTAAAATGTACATTCACTCCTCCAGTACAATGTACTGTATATTGAGTATATGTATGTATATATGTACAGAGTAAGAACACTGTGGATATACATACAGGTACATATACATAGTGTACATTTGCTGTTATCTGGAGAGGAAAGAAGTTCCCTTGACTGTTTTCCAAATGTATCCCCATGTTGTTGCTTTTCTCCCCCTCCTTTAATGACCAGGATGCCTCCTGTAAACACTTACGCCTGCATTAACGCAAGAGAGGGGCAGCAATTTGCAGAACCCTGTGCAGCTCACATATAGGGCAACCGAGCTCTGAAGACAAAAGCCAGTTAGTGCAAGCCCTGCCTGATTCGCATTATAGCACCTACAGTGTGTAAAAATTGTCTTAACATAAGTTTGTATGTTTTATACAATGACACCCCCTGCTGTCTGACTCAGAAACCACTTTTGAATTGTTCTGTAGCCGGGGTGCTATTTGCATCCCACTCACATTGCATTTTCATAATAAAGTGAAGGTAAATATGTTTTAAGTACACAAAGTGTCAGATCAAGTATAACTTCTGTAACATGTAGAAAACAGTCCCAACCCACTATCACTCTTTGTCCTCAAATATAATCAATAACTACTTCACTAATCGATTTATTTTAGCGTTAATGTGTCATTAATGAACATTTTCTTTATGATAATCAATCGTTTTGTTTTTGTGTTGCGGAGATACTGTGTGACTAACTCTGGTCACTTTGAAAGCGTAGCCCTGTTTCCAAAATTATATACTGAAAGTAAATATTCTTTAAAGCATGACAGTTTGCCATTACAGTGGATGGTAATTAATGCGTTTTGTGTATTCACTCATGCATTTCTGATTCACTCATTTAATCTGTAACTAACACTTGAAAGAAGAGATATTGTTCTCAAGAGGGGCGGAAACGTTCTGTGAATGGCTAAATACATGTTTTCCTCAAATTTGCATTTTTTCAAGCAAAAATAATTTTAAAAGCTTTTAAGAGTTACAAGGGTTAAATTGCACCCAAGTTATGGGGCTGCTCTCACAAAAAGTCGACTCTCATAATTCTGGCGTCTTCTCCTCTCTTTTGAAATCAGTACCTTTTTCTTGAAATCATTATCACCACAACATGAGTGTTGGATTTGGAAACACCACAGTGATCACAAAAATGGTCCACTGTAATCACCTCGCTGACCTTTGGAAAAATGATTACACCCTCTATCAGTGGGACTCGAGTTCTTTTGAACAGGGCACTAAAATTCCCTCTCTTTTGTGTGACTCTTCCCTAAAAATACTTTTACGTGGTGACTTTTGCTTTATACTTTTGTCTCTCCAGAGTCAGTCACTTCCTGTTTTTTCCATTATACCAAAATATGACTTATAAACACTACTGGCCCCTTGTTACTTGTTTAATGCCGAGGAATTGGGCTAGGTGGCTAAAAGTACTGCATGCTGGATTTTTTTTTACTTTTAAAAGGAGAAGAAAGTACATAAAACGATTTGTTCGCAGTTCTGGCCACTGAGAGCTGATTGGGATTCTGGCTACTGGGAGCCGATTGGGTCTGCGTTCTGGTTACTGGGAGCCGATTGGGTCTGCGTTCTGGTTACTTGGAGCCGGTTGTCTGGGATTCTGGCTACTGGGAGCCCACTGGTTGGCATTTTGGCTATTGAGAGCCGATATGTTTGTGTTAAGGCGACCGAAAGCTGATTGGTGGGCAGTCTGGCTACTGAGAGCTGAATTGGATGGCATTCTGACTGCTGGGGCCCGATTGGTTGACCTTCTGGCTTCTAAAAGATGATTGGTTGGCAAGCAGACCAGCTGTTTAGAAGTCCAGTACTGGAATGAAAACATTAACACCTGCCTTTTTATCATTGACTATTTACTATATTTTGGCTACTTGAGTCAAACTCAGGCTTTTAGTAACTCAGTAAAGCTGCAAAACCTTGGGTTTGATAATTCAGCTCTCTTGGTGCATGGAGCCTCTTCACATTTCAAATTTAGCGCTTATGTTTAGAGCATTTAGCAGACGCTTTTTTACCCGCAGCTGCTTCCATTCGCTAACTGCAGGGGGCAGTCTTGTTCAGGAACCCAGTGGTTGTTTTGCTAAAGGTAGGATTCAAAACCATGACCTCTTGGTCCAGAGGCAAGTATTCTACTTACTAGGCCTCCACCACCCCAGCAGTTGCAATCAGGCCAGATTGGGTCCATTTGGGTCTCCGGCTTGAATTTCCCATTCATTCATACTGAACAAAAATTCAGCATGTAGCTATTTTCCCATCATCTCTGTGATTCTCCGCACCCTGAAAACGCTTTGATAATGACTAAGGTGGACAGGAAACCTCCCAACCCCTAAACGGCGTTCTCGTATGTATCCCTATTCGCGCGTTAAGACCCTCGGAGCCGAATAGTTCTGTAAGAGAAGCAGTAAGCGGTTATTGCTGGATGTCTCTAATGCTTTCCTTTAGTAGTCCAAGGCCCTGCCTGTATGATCCATTGCCAAACACTGATGAGGTTTATTGTGTGAAAGTGGCTCGTATTGCAGCTCAGCCTGCAGAAATGCTAATGTCCATTGTTTTATTTTGGGGAAGCATGAATAAAAGATGAGGGTTATTCCCTCATTCAGCACAGCTTTAACACTCGGCAGAGAGACTGATAAAGCTAACCTCTCTCTCTTTATTTTCTTCACCCTCTTTTTCTTCCTCTGTCTCCCCATACTCTTCTTTCTCTTCTTTCATTCACTGTTCCTCTTTTTTCCCCTTTCTCTGTCTCCTATTCTCACACATTTTCTTTCATCTTCTCTTCCTCTCACTCTGTTGTTTTTCCTTCTTGCTTCACTTCTTCATGCTGTTTTGACTCCGGCCTTTTCCTTATCTTTTCTCTTGCCTTCTCTTCTCTCCCATTCTTGCTCCTCTTATCCTCTTATTCTCCTCGTCTTCTCCCATTTCTCACTCCCACTCTTCCTATGCATTTTCTTTCCTTCCCTCTCTTTTTATTTGCCGTTCTTTCACTCTTATGCTTACCTTTTTCCTCTTTACTCCCCTCTTTCTCCCCTTTCCTCTCTTTTTTACCTTTTTTCTTTCCTTATTCACTGTTGCTATTCTTCTCACTCATCTCCTTTTTTTCCTTCACTCTCTTATTGTCTTATTCTCCTATTTCTCATTCCTTTTCTTTCTTCTCACTCTTTATCTTCTTTCCTCTCAATTTCCCTCCATTACCTTTCTCTCCTGCTCTTCCCACATCATTGTTTTGCTCTTTTATGCTCATTTTGTTTATTTATGGTCCAGAATAGTCAGTTTTGTCTTTAAACGCTGTGTATTATAGGCATATGCATAGTTACTATGTGAAAATGCACCAATGAGAAAAGGAAGATTGGTCTAACACCGGAAATGTCTTCTCTTCTTTTCCTTTCAGAATGTTGGGAAGTCCTTGTCCTCCTCTGACAGCCTAGCGAAGGTTCAGGAGGTAGCAAGCTGGCTTTTGGAGATGAACCAGGATCTGCTGTCGGGGGGCAGCGGCAGCAGGGCGGCGCAGCAGCAGCAGCGGCCTCCGGGCCAGCCTGATCCACACCCGCACCACGTCAACCTGGAGGGCCACCAACCCCAGGAACCACGGCAACGAAGGAGGAGAGAGCGGGGGGAGGAAGAGGAGGACGAGGAGGAGGAGAGGGAACATTCTGGAGAGGTGGAAGAGGGAGAAGGAGAAGAAGAGGCAGAGGAACCGTGGCATTCCGGGAGGGACCCGTCCGCGGGCGAGAACGAGAGGGCGGAAGAGGGGAGGAGGAGAGGAGAGGATGGGATCGGAGAGGACAAAGGAGCCCAGTGGATGTGGGAGCAGGAGCAGAGACAGAGACGACAAAGACGGAGACAGCATGAGGAGGAGGAGGAGGAGGAAGAGAACAATAACAGCGGAGGAGAAGGACAGGTAGGAGTGGGTCTCCAGGCCGAGGAGCACGGCAGCAGGCCGGAGGAAGAGGAGGAGGGAGAAAGAGAGGTGGAGGAGGAGATGGACCAGGAGAGCGATGAGTTTGAGCCTTCGGAGGACAGTGGAAGGGAGGAGGACGAAGAAGGAGAAGAGGAGGAGGAAGAAGAAGGCCTTCACTCTCCTTCACTCAGGACCAGCGTGTCGGACCCTAATGATAACACGGACCACCCCTCAGGACGACAGAACCAAAGCTCATTCTCCTCTCATCAAACGCATCCTCAGGTAAGAATGCCGTTGTGGTTAATATCTCACTTCAGTTGTGTCGGCCAGCTTGGCTTCTTTGAGAGGGTCCAGGCAATACGAACAGTGGGTCAGCAATACCGATTTCATGCAACCAATCATTAACCAGAAAAATAAAAAATTAACCATTTTTTGGTCAAAAATGTTCCCCCTTTTAATATAAATATAAAGATCAAATATTTAAATTAAATCTTCTGCTTCACAATGAAAATTGGAATGAAAGTTGGCTCTAGAACCTTTTACATGTCGTTTTACAAGTCAAACAATCAACAGTATATTGTGTCATAGCCTAAATACCGTTATATGGCTTCTGTGCCAATTCCCACCCAACTATTCCTCCCCACTGAACTCTCTGTGAACTGCTTTTTGTTTTTTATTTTTTATAAAGCAACAACTTGCACCAGACATCTGCTTAGACAAGCCCTGACACTCCAAAGGGGCTTGTGTTTAGCTCTGAGAGACTGACGGGTACTGAGAAGGAGCAGGGCGAGTTTGTTTGCAGTTCTTGATCACTATGAACTACTCATGAAAACAGTACTGACGGTTCTACAAGTGAGAGACGCGCCAAACGTCGTTTACAGTCTCATCGAATGTTACTGCGTCTACGGGCTGGTTCCAGATATCCACCAAGACAGGCACAAATAAGAGCAAACTCAACATTTCATTCAAGACTACAAGCCTGATTTGAAAACTGATCTAACCGTCTGCACATGAAGTGAAAGAAAACTCATTGTTACTGATCTGCTGAAGACCCACCTCCCGAAACACCAGAGGTGAAAAGAATAGCTTGTATTTCTAGCAGTAAGAATCCAAATTTGACCAGAAAAGTTGTGTCTGGATGCACAGGTGGTTTGGAAAAACTGGTGCATTGTTCTTTTTTTTTTACTCAAAAATGGGTAAAATGTCAATCAATATTCATACAAAACAAGTCCTTTATTATACTGAATGTAATATATAATATATTTATACAAAACGTACAGGTTTTCACAACTCTCAAACGTTAAATTTACAGCATTTAGCAGACGCTTATTGGTGCTTAAGTAATCCACATCTGTTCTTCATACCTGTAAAGCTAAACTTCAATCAACATCTGCTATTCAACCAAGTTCCTGCCAGCTAAGCTACACACCACCTGTTAAAACAAGAGCTTAACACACAAGTAAGGAAAAACAGTTAAGATGGTAAGTGCCTAGGTTAAGATGTATAAGAGATGAGGGAGGTGACTGGTGACTGGTGTCAGGTGCGTTGAATAGGTGCGTTGACAGACGACGCTTGACGACAGCGAGGGATCTGATTGCAAGAGGGAGTTTGTTCCACCACTGGGGGGTAAGACTTTTTAAATGTGCTTTGATATTATCAGTGCTGGATTAGTGGAATAAAGCTGTGCCACCTCAGAGTTCATGAGCTAAGTGATGAAATATATCAGGGGCTGTTATTTACTATCACTGTTGGTGTTATTCATGCAAGACTAGGTTTCGTTCTTAGACTGTGCAGCCGTTCTGTTGCAAGTTGATGTTGCAATGGAAACCCTGAAATTCCATCTACATTTTTCATCTTTTTAACTTTTCCCTAGAAGTTCACACTTTTGTGTGGTTTATGTCATTCATGTTTCATACCATTTTTATCTTTTGGAATTGTTTTTGTTTCCATTGTCTTTAATACTAATATATACAAAAGCCTCTCTTCTGATTGACAGCCCTGTTTTTATGCTTTAAGCAAACCAGGCTGAAACACTCAGTACGATGGGGTGGGGCTTAACTGCTGTTAAGCCGAATTGGGGAACGCATGTACGTGTTTTGGGTTTTTGTGACCTCACAAAATGATGAGCTGTTTTTGCAAATTAGTTTTCTTAAATGGACTTTGTGGACCTGGGAGAGAACAGTACATTTTAAAACTGCTTTTCTTTTAATGTTTTATAATGTATTTTGGTCTGTTACTCAGGACAAGGTTTTCTTGTTGGGGTGGATAAACTGTTTTGTGTTCCTGCTGGTTTGCGAAAGTTTCCCTCCATTTGTTCCCTGTGTGGATTTAAAGCCCTTTCGGTCAAGTGCAAGATTCAGTCTGTGGTGTTTGGCTCCCTCTATTGGTCAGAATGTGAGTCACCAACAGACACATTCATACACACAAATACACACGCTGCAACAGATTAGGCTGGCCAGACCACCTGAACAGGCTTCTCTTTGATACACGAGCTACCTGTTTGAAAATGTACTGGTTTCTGGAGCAAATAAAACCTGGATCAATCTTTAGTGAACAGAGGGGGGCAGTATCCTCCCAGATGGCAGCAGTTTAAAAGAAGAGACAAGGAGGTGCCTCTTGTCACCCGCAATGTTGCTTCCCTTATTCATCATTCTGTCTCTGTAGCGTTCTATACTTGGCAGCGAAATCCCTAGCTGGTCTTTTTCTGTGCCTCAGCAGCCCTGCCAAACCAGCCAACACTTTCAGTAAAATCATAGTAAAGTGTTCAAAGCATTTTCTTGTGGACTTTAAATGAAAACAGTCGTATCCTAATGTTTAAAGTCAGTCCACAGGTCCCATTTGAGCTTGTGGTCAAGCACAATGGCAGTATATTTAATTTGTAACAGGTTTGTTGTATCAGATCCCCATTGATGAGCTGAGATGGCACGGCTCCAGATTATACAGAGTACAAAAATGCATGTAGGACACACATATATAAACAAACTGTGAATATAAACACAAAATTAGAAGTAAGAATGTGGAGTTTAGTACAATGATGTGCAATTAATCATCAAGCAGCAGTTAAAATCTATACAGTCAGTCCATGAAAATACACAACCTCTGTGACAGGATGTATGTACAAATGTTACAGATTTAGCAATGTGTGCATCATGAAGTTATGTGTAAAGCGTAAAGTCGTGTTCACAGCTCAGGTGTGTGTGTGTGGGGGGGGGGGGGGAGTGAGGGGCTAGTCAGAGGTCTGTTAGGGCAGGTATTGAGGAGTCTGATGGCTTGTGGGAAGGCAAGTATTGTCTGCATGTTTAAGTAAAGGAAATGCATTCAACCCATTCTGCAAGTGAAGCAGTGGGCAGCCAGGAACACAACGTCCAGGGAGCAGCGTGTGGGGCCCATACTTTGCTCAAGGGTACCTCAGTGGTGCCGCTAGCAGTCCTGGGATTAAAGCCCAAATTCAACAGTCCATCAAATCAAGCTGCTTTCTGCTTTGTAACCAAAATATGTGCTAGAATAATACTAATAGTTTTAACAAGGGTTGGAAAGATTGCAAGTCTTTGCTTAAGTCCTGGTTTCTCACTGTGATTGTGCAGTAGTGTCTGAATTGCATCTTGTACTGCCCCCTAGAGTCTTGTTTGGCAAATTGCAGGAATTACATGAGATGCTGTGTTTAAAACAGTTGACCTTGTTGCTAGATGCTCAACACTTTGTGACCCATAATGTCAGTGCTGTAGGTTGGGTCTAGGAGTTTTTGACGCAGGTATAGTTGTGAATGTTCTCCATAAGGTAGGGACCCGGTGGAGATTAAGAGAGGACCTAAAACTGTCACTAAAAACTAGTGCTAACTGTTTGGCACAGTGCTTTCACTTCTACAAATTCTCTCCAAGCCTGGATTTTACGGTCTTTAAAAAGAAGGTGAATGACTTTTGATTCCTTGATGGCTATGGTTAGATGAAAGGGGGTCACAGGGGGCAGCCTGTGGTGGTAGCTCAGTGGTGGGTGGTGGTAGCTCAGTGGGTAGGATACTTGCCTCCGGACCAAGAGGTCATGGGTTCGAATCCTACCTTCAGCACCACCACTGGGTCCCTGAGCCTTAACCCTCAGTTGCCCCAAGGAGACTGCCCCCTGTAGTTAGTGAATGGAAGTCGCTTTGGAAAAAAGTGTCTGATAAATGCCATCAATGTAAGCCTCAGCACTAATAACACTCAAAATGATGGAGAGCTTGACAGCTCTGTAACCATTTTTCCCTGGAGGCCCATTCACCATACGGTATGTATTCAGACAGTCTTTATGTACTGATCTGTGTGTTGTCAGGGGGTGTGTGTAATTGTGGGTTGATGTTTATTTTTATATTGTTTACCAGTTGTATTACCTTAATGAACAGTTAAACTAATCCCGACTGTGTGTTGGTGTACATTGTCAATCTCTCTGCGGAGTGTATCTGTCTGCTTTTAGCTATTTTTGACTGCAGATTTACTGTGAAGGTAATGTTGTGTGCAAATCTGGGTTGTGGTTAACGTTTAGGATTCTGTGTGCTTTTAGTTGAATAGTCCAGGCAAAACAGATCAGGTTTGTAGGACATTATTTAACATGAAGTAGCAGCAGTCAGGAAATATGCGCCCAGGAAGTGTATTATGTTCTTTTAAACTATTCATGCTAAGGTTTTCTCTGTGTTCATTCTAATATTATCTCTTCATTCGTGCTGTCTTAATAATGCTAAAGACCAACTCCTTATTAGTACTAACTGGATAACATCCTTCATATTAGCTTATGTATTTTACATATGCTAACATTAACTTTGTTACCTGGGCTCAGTAGCTTGAATGTTGACGTTTAAACTTATTAAAACTGGATATTCCCTTTCAGTGTCTAATAGAGAAGTGGTTTTTGACACTGTTATCTAGAATCCTGGACCAAGGTCCATTAGAATAGGTGTGTGGGTGTGGGTGTGGGTGTGGGTGTGGGGGTGTGGGTGTGGGTGTGGCCTAAAGGCAAAAGTCTGCTTGTTTTATTGCCGCCAGTGATGGGTCGTGACATTAACACACACAGCTGCCCTGAAGGTGCAGGAGAAACAGAATTGATGCCGAGACAACAGAACACCCCCCCCCCCCCAACCCCACACACACACACTCTTAAGTGTGTAACAGTTGCTTTCTAGTGAGTCGTGTCTTCAGGGGGTCTGTGAAAGACCTCTCTACCCTGCATAGTCACTTGCTGCTGGAGTTTCCTTAGGGAGGTGGCGTGACGGTGAACGGCGGATAGAGGGAGAGGAAAATAGATGACAGGAGTGAGAGAGAGAGGGACAGAAACCGAGAGCACGCGCTCACAATCTCGTCTCTGTGCCATTAAGTGAAACAAACCTGACACGGATTTGTCATCAGAATTGCTGTGCAGCGGGCGTTCTTTCTTTTCCTCTTTCTCTTTTTCTTGCTTCCTTTTGTCTCAGTCCTTTTCTTTCATTCCATTTTTCTCTCCGTTTTTTCCTGCTCTCTCTCTCTCTCTTTCTTGTCAAGAGATCTTATGATCAGCTATGGGGAATCGCACTATGAAGAAAGTGTCTCTTTTACTGGTGAGTGTGCATGTGCGCGTGCGTGCGTGTGTGTGTTTTTCAACATCGGATCATTGCACTGGAGGACTTCATGCTGGGATTCACACTAGGTGTGCCAGAATGAATCAATTTTGGAAGTTATAATCAATTCTAAGGAAGTATGGTCCTAAGTAAAAAGTTGATTGTGCCTGAACATTTCAACGAAAGATCCTGTTTACACCTGGTCACTTCATGCATCTTCAGTATTTAGACAATATCTGAGTAAGACCAACATAAATGCATGCGAGACACTTCAGGAGGAGGTCTGGGGCACATTACAGCCACATGGTAAAGCAATGTAGAAGCTTTTGTCTTAATGCAGCATCGCTGCTTCTTCAGTCCTTCAGTTCATCTCCTTATGTGAGATTTTCCTTTGAGTTTTATTTTAATTTCATGGCCCATTCTGCATTTATTTGAGCTCAAGTAAAGCGCCAGTTCACGATCCAGATACCGGTTCCAAGAAGTGACCGGTTGTCAGTGAGGTCAGAATGTGGTGCAGATTTGGTCTCAGTTTAGAAGTGAAATCAGTTTTTTGTGTTGGTGTGAAGCTACAGGCAGCAGTCTCTGATTGCCTCAGTTTGTTGTGGAGACAGAAGTCGCAGGGTTTTTAACTGGGGTGGTGGTGGTTTTTAAGGTTGTGATTAATAGAGCCGGCAAACCATTTTTAAAATTGCCAGTAATGAAGAATGGCATGGCGTTTCAGAAAAAGCGATGTGTCTTTAAGAAGCAAAAAGGGATCCTACAAGTTTGTTAGAAGAGGAAATAGATTCTGAATGGACCTGTGGTTGCTTCTTTTTATCATCCAATCACAGAGCCGAAAGGGAGAGAAGGGTATGAACCTGAGCCAAATTTATGTAATATTCTTTTTCAACCATATGCTTAATAAAAGAAATGTAAAGAAAAAATGATCTCGCGGTTTCTTATAACATTTTTTCTAAATCGCTTTGAACATCCCTCTCCCTCTACCGTAGTAACGGCCATCCACTAAAAAACATGAAAAAATCTTTAACCAATAACACCTCAGTCACAATTGAGTGCCTCGACTGCTGTAAGTTTGTCAGCGTTTCAGTTTCAGTTTGTTTTTTTAATCCGCTGGTTTTGCCTTTTAAATTTCCTCGGCTGCAGAATGTTTTTCAGCATTTTGACATGAGCAGATGTTTCCAATGTTAGACCTCTTTGAGTAATTTAATGCACATTGTTCTGAAAGCACATACAATTGACACTGCAGAGCAGATGCTAACCAGCCTACCCTTTGACATCCATTATAAGTCAGTTTTGCTTGGAGGAAAAAACATGTTGAAGTTGCTGTCCATGGTGGCTTCCTATGTGATACAAATACAGCAGATAGAGATAAAATGGGGAAAAACTCTGGAGTGTTCTTTTAACAACACTAGAATAAACGCACTCAAATGAACACGAGGAACGTTCCCAGGATGAAGCATCCCAGACATCTCCTCCAAAGCGCCTCTCTCCTTTTTCTAATTAACTGTGACTGATTATGGCTTTTTAATCTTTCTCCCCCTTTTAAGAGAAGTTATTTCTCTGCAGTTTTGTGCAATGTTTTGTTTGGGGAATAGCTGTTTTGAAGCACTTACACTCAAACATCCTTAAGTCTGCAGAGTGGAAACGTATGTTTCTTTTTGCCTTTTTGTGCCTGTAATTAGCCGTCTAGCAGACGGAAGCATTGAAAATTCATCAGAAAGCATTCAAAATGTGTTTAAAGCTCAAGTGATGTAAATTTGATTACGATGTGCTCCATGCTGTGAGATTAGCGAGTGGAGTTTGTTTTATGCATGATATTCAAATCGAACTGCTTAAAAAAGAAAAATAGGTTGAAAAAGTGTTTTTCAGACTTTGCTTTTTGATTGGCCATATGTTCTTTTTGATTAGCGTTTGATGCAACGTTCGCGATCTACAGCCTCAGAGGGACTCGGCACTGCACATGTGAGTGCTTCAGCACATCTGATCCACTTCAGTAGTGGCTTATCAAATGGATAATTTGTTGATTATCAGGCAGAACAGTAAACTATATTGAAATATTAAGCTGCACACTTAAGTGTTGCTTCTCACTGCAGAGCTCAATGGACATTTATGGCGCTGCAGTGATTGATCTACCGCATTGATTATAGAGATAAAAGGTGTGGACTTGTATCAAAACACGGTTTACTTAACTAAATATTTCTGTAATGCTCTGTAATGTTTATATGATCCAGTCATTCTGACAAACTGTAATACACTACAGGAAGCATAGGGGGCGATATGATTTATTCTGTTCTTTTTTATAAAGGGCTCTATAGTGTTCATAGGAGGTAACAAGTGTAGTATAGTCTGCAGCAGATTTGTTCTGAGTTTTATTAAAACTGTTGGGAATGTTCTGCTGTTTTGTTTTGTAACAGGAATCGAATAGAGTGAACACACACACTCACACACACACACACACACACACACAGACAGACACACACACACACACAGACACAGACAGACACACACACACTGTTCTCCAGAAAGGTCTGGTAAACACTGACTCTCTTTGCTGTGTGTTGGTCTGTCTGGCTCTGAGTTTCACATTTAGGAGCCTTGAGCTGTAGCAGGAACAGAGCTGAATTTTTTTTTTTAGAGCTGTTCCTAATTAAAAATGCCCTTTCTGAGGATACAAAACAATCCAACTGCATTACAGGCTTCCACAGTTTTCACTGCTCAGAGCCTGTCTAAAACACTCCTTTATACGGCTCTCATCTGTTGCATGACTATATTTATATGTATTGTGTGTATAGAGAGAGGGATGGAGATTAAAAAAGGATATATATAGAGGGAGAGCGGGAGAAGGAGAATATATATTTGTGTGTGTATCGGATATTGTAAGAGGCACAACTTTCTACAGAAACTCCAAAATCTTGTGGAAAGCCTTATAAGAAGAGTGGAAGCTGTTCCACAGAAAGAAGACAGATTGGCTGTAGCATCACCAAAAATGAAACTTACAACCCCCCAATGACCGCATCGAGTCTTATAGTTTAGGCAATATATTTTACAATTATAATTGTGTATCCCCTCTTTTAAGGCGGAAAAGTCTTAATCACCGCACCATACTGTTATGCTGGCCCTCAACATCTTTCATTTTAGTTCTAGTTACTGTCTGCTTTAGCACTTCAATTCCACTGTTGCTGTCTTAGTTTTTTCAACTCCTCCTCTGTATCTGAACTTTTCTGTGTTCAGAACAAGCATGGTGGTGCCAGATGGGGGGGTGTTATGATGCCTCAGGAAAACACACTGATTAAATCATGCTTTTGCCTGATGCCATCCTGATGGGAGTCAGCGTTAGACCAGATGCTAATGCTAATGTATTAGCAATGGATTTTTTTTGTGCCTGAAGAATCTAAATGTGCTGCTTTTTTTCTTTAGAGCTATTCCCAGCCTGTCTGATCCTTGGAGAACAGTAAGAGGGCAGATAAAGTGTGTGTGTGTGTGTTTTGACACTAATAGTGGCCCAGATAGTGGAAGTGGAGCAGCTGTGTTTTGGTACTTTCCAGTGGGGACTCCACTGTTTTACCATCTGCACTGTTTTCTCTTAGAAACACTTTCTTTTCCTCTTGGTTTTCATACTTTGTGTGCAAAAGTGTTGAAACAGCACAATGTTTAAGTGGCCCCTGTGTGTTCAGTTGTTGCAGGCACAACTGGTTTTATATCCACACAAGAACTAGCATGAGCTGTAGAGCAGTTGCCCTTTGGTCTAAGGTCACCATGCACTGCTTAAAATGATGATATTGATCCTAGGGATAACCTCTTCTTCTACTACATTCAGGGTTCACTACAGTGGATCAGCCTTTTCCCTCTGTCCTCTGCATCTTCCTCTCTCAGACCGACTGCCTGCATGTCACCTCACCACATCCATAAACCTCCTACTAGATCTTCCTCTTCTCCTCTTCCCTGCAGCTCCATCCTCAGCATCCTCCTCCCAACACACTCAGTCTCTCCTCAGCATCCTCCTCCCAACACA
>JBBPDC010166393.1:0-17753 GCA_037974485.1 Hemigrammopetersius urotaenia | reverse complement strand
ACACACACACACACACACACACACACACACACACACACACACACACACACACACACACACACACACACAATCACACACCTGCTTTACAAATCAATGGCTCTGGAGCCGTGCTCTGACTGCGTTTCCTGTCCTGAGTGGGTGTGGCTTTTCTGACTGGAGCTGGTTTAGACATTAGGCTATTGTTTCAGTTCTACTGCAGCACTGCTTCTGTTGTCACTTTCACTGCCTCCTCCTCCACCACTGCAAGCTGGGCCCTGGCCCTAAGTCCCCTGACCTGGTCATTTTCATAGCTCTTAAACGTGTGGGTTCTCAATCAGGCAGTGTGACAAAATCATTTGAAATCATTTAAAAACTTCAAATAAATTCAGCAAAACTGCCCTCATTTCAAAGTTTGTCTTTGTGCAAGATTAGGTTCTGCTCTACAATACACCCCAAATAGATTAATTCATGTTTTTACTTACATCCATGGTTACAGGTTGATATTTTGTACTTTTCACAGGTATATTTTAGCTCTGTTTTATCTCTTTTGAGTAGTAAAAGTTTAGCAATACTGTCACTTAAGAAACTCGTATCGGTACTGTATCCACACCACACAAAATGGTCATTCAATAGAAAAAGAGTAAAATGCTATTAACATTAATGCTCATATCATAATTAGACTGAATCGAGAGTCATTTCTGACCATTTTGGTCATGCTGGTCCATTGCACAGTATAAAGGGCAGCAGTCAATTTCAGACTTTCAGAATCTTTTTTTGTTTTTGAAGCTGAAACTTGGTAAGGAACCCTAAATTGAACATCACAACCCAGATCAGTAGATTAAGCTGCAGATGCAAATGCAACAACCATAAACTTTTTATCACCCCTTCCATGTTTTTTTGCACATTAGGAGACTAAAATCACCCCAAGTTTTTCCCGTTACTTCATAAGGGAGTTTACAGACTCCAGCTTTTAACACAAAAATTACATTATACTTACATTAAACAGTAAAGTTGAAATCTTGATTTGTCTTCACATCAATATGTGGCAGCTATGAATCGCCAGTGCAACAGGTGATTCATAGCTAGTTACTTGCCGCTCATTGGGTGCTAATTTGAATGTATGGTTAGATGAATGTATGGTTAGATTCCGAATGATAATTAGAGAACATAATGGCATAATATTAAGCCTAAAGCGATAATACTCATTTACTGCACAAAGAAAAAGCATTCGTGACATTTTGATTTCTATTGATGAGCAAATGCTGCATATAGCCTAGTGTCTTTGTGTTTTCGCGCAAGTTTCACCCCAGTAAATCCAAAAAAAGAGCTTTTAGGATCAGACTGGTGGCACAGTGGGTAGTGCTGTTCCTTCACAGCTGAGGGTCCTTTCTGCGTGGAGGTTGCATGTTCTCTACCATGATTTCCTTCTACAATAAACTCTCCAGGCTGTTTCTCTGCATTGTCTCTTGCCCTGTGTCTGCTGGGATAGGCTCCAGTACCCTGTGTGACCTTGGTCAAGGATGTATGGTTGGGATCAGAGCCTCAAAGTTCCCGGTTCGGTCCTACATGGTATCTTTAAAACAGAAGGCCTGAAGGTTCTAATACCTATAGCAGTGTTCTGATATCCTTAGCAGTGCCAGAGCTTTGCATTTACACATGTGTGGCGGAGCAAGAGTCAAACCAGAGAAAAGGAAAATAGGCTATTTGACTCAGCAAGGTAACGGCTGTTTATCTAAGCTAGGTAACAAATAAGAGGAACGCTTCTTCTTATTGGGTTACTGCTAAGCTAGCCACGTTTACTGTTTTATTAGCATCAATATGACTGTCATCTCTATCATAAAACAAATGTTCATCTCCCTTTTTATCACAGATAGGCCTGCTATCCTTCTATTCAGTTTTCACCACCTGAGCTGTCTTAACCCTCCTCACCGTTTTCACTGTATTCGTTGTCATTTGCTCAACTGTCCAACTCCCTGGTGCAGTGAGGCCTTGAAGCAACAAGTTCCTGTGTTCAGTTCTTGCCTGGGGTGATTGAGGATCCTTTCTGTGTGGAGTATGTTGATTTTCTTGTGTCTGTGCGGGTTTTCAGCAGGTGCTCTGGTTGGAAACAATCCAAAGACACGGATCTCAGGTGTATATGGACTGGTTTCTCTGCCTTTTGCTGGGCTTCAGCACCCCCACAGTCCTGGTTAGGATTAGTGGCTTGAATGATGGATAGAGTGTAAAGCAGAATTTATTGTTTGACTCAAAGAAACGAGTGAAAACTGTGAAGTCAAGGTGTGCTCTTTCTTTGTTCTTCGAGTGTTACAGCCTGCAGGACCCACTAAACACTACTTAAAATGTGCTTCCGTGAAAGGACACCAAACCCCTTCATTTGAATTGATTTGTTCATTTGTGAAACCAACCCCTTAATTCAGTAGTTTTGCCCCTTAACCATCCTTAGTACTATTTTTTTCCCTTAATGTTCCCCATGGGGTAAAATTAATGCGTTTGGTGTCATAGTGAAAGGGCGAAGTGGGTGACCATCCCCTCTGCCTCAATGCACTATTAAATACAAGATGTCCCTAAGTTACCAAAAGAAGGTTTTAGTTGCATTAGGGTGTCAAGAATTATTTAATTATAGCCTTCTGCAAAATTTTGTACTTCTGTGCTTTTTTCCTGAAGTTTCAAACTAAACAACCCTCTAATCATCGGACCCTGAACTGTTTTCATCCTGAGCACCAAGTGTGGAAAGTTTAGGATGTACAATTTTAAAGGATTCTAGATCCACTCTTCATGTGGCTTTTAAGCTCAGCAGACCAGGAAAGCCTGAATGTTTGCACATGTAGTCCTACTGAAAGGCATCACGCTAGTAAAACAAACAGTCGGATCAACTGTTTGGGTACAAGACAGTCCCGATCGGTTGGCTGAGGCAGCAGACACTACGTGCAAGATAAACTTGTAAGAGGAGAAAGACAGAAACGTATATTGATGGATTTGTCTCAAAGACTTCAGATCTTTTCCTCCCAACCACAACATCAGGACAGAGGAGTGAGAATCCGCACGTATTTCATCAAAGGTAACTGAAACCCTGTCACTCCGTTTACTTTTGGAACATTCACTCATGAATGCTAAGCATGGTGAAATATTAATAAGTGAATTTGGAAATTTGTGTAAAAAGACACACACCACTAGACATTACGTAAGAAGTGCTTAGGCCTCTAGCAGAGAGAGAGAGAGAGAGAGAGAGACAGAGAGATAGGGATGGAGAGAGAGAGAGAGCACAGGTGGATAAACAACCAAAGATGTGCGTTTTCTTTCCAAAACTAAAATTGAAATCTATGAAGCCTTAAACTGAGTTCATTCTGAAGCCCTTAACTTAAGGATGAGCATCTTAAACTTTCAATGCTGAAGCAAAGATTTGTCTTGAGGTCCCAATTAAAGATATTTGACCCTCATTGATTAATTATTTCACCCGTTCATTCATTCCTTCATGCATGCATTAATTCATTCATCCATCCATTATCCAATCTGCACATCCTTAACCAAGGTCGCAAGGGGTGCTAGAGCCTCGACCAGTGCTGAAAGGGCTGGAGAAACACTCTGGACAAGTCACCAGTTCATCACAGGGCAGTGATTTTGATGCAGAATATAATAATTACCTGATCTGATTCTTTACTACAGCCAGACATAAAGAGTGTAGTCTAAGAGTGTAGTCTTATGAGAACAGTAAAAAGAAAGAAATAATAATAAAATTAATTATAATGAAATAATGAAAAAAGAAATAACTAACTCAGGCCCTACAGTACACGACGCATGGAAAATAGATTAATTCAAAAATGTGAAAAAAGTGAACCATGTTCTGTTTATGACCTGGAGGTCTTTTATTTTAAGACACTTATAGTTGTTACCATTTCATATTCATTAGGCACTTACAGGTAATAGCTGTTATAATAATAATAATAATTATTATTATTATTATTATTATTATTATTATTATTATTATTATTATTGTTATTATTATTATTGTTATTATTATTATCATTATTATTATTAGTAGTAGTATTGTTGTTGTTGTTGTTGTTGTTGTTGTTGTTATTCCTCACTTTAGTTATGAATTACTTTATTGTTGAGTCATAGTTTGTTTTGTGGGAAATGTCTACAGTTTATTTGTAATCCAGTTATATTTCATAATGACACCATAATATCTCTCCAACAACTTATTGAGAAAAGGAAAGCATTCATTACAGTTAGAAATTATGCAATTAGACTTACACAGTTACAGAGGTCAGCTAACTAGGACTGAGGCCTAGAGTGCAGCAGGCCTAAAAGAGCATGAAATAGCTTCTCATTGGAGCAGCACACGTGGAACCAGAATTGTCAGCATTCACTCTGCCTCCTGGTGGCTCTCTGAAGAGCTCAGAAATGTGAAAGCAGGTGTTCCCATGTCGACCTGCAGGGGGCAGCATAAGCCTACAATTTAGTGTAACGTCTTCCCGCTGCATTTTTCCATTCGCCCAGAGGATGGAGCTGTGCACCACAAGTGACTTAAAGTCTTTCCTGGGCAACTACACAAATGGCATGTGGTATACAAGCGTTCAAGCGAGGGATCGGGCAAACACAGATAATCTCTGCAGTGTTTGATGTTACACCATATACAGTATCTCAATCATGATATCCATACATTGTTACCAGTTTACACATATCTTCTACCTGCACGCAATGCTCATTTTACTGGAAGCATTCACAGCACCCAGACTATGTATGTCAACATTGAGCATGTTTTTGCCTGTAAAAACAGTGTTAGACTGAATAAATACAGTCTAATGTAGCAAGGATTTCTTTCCTTTGAAGCAGTTAGGAATATGTTGCTTTGAACAAAAAGATTAGAAGAGCTCAGGTTTGTTTTTTGACTTCTTGTGGCATTCCATCACTTGGTTTAAATACTA
The DNA here is from genome assembly GCA_037974485.1 of Hemigrammopetersius urotaenia. Lineage (NCBI taxonomy): Eukaryota > Metazoa > Chordata > Actinopteri > Characiformes > Alestidae > Hemigrammopetersius > Hemigrammopetersius urotaenia. The sequence goes on along the minus strand of JBBPDC010166393.1, from coordinate 12,846 downwards.
TTAGCAGCTCACCTGGTTTCTTTAATGAAGGTCTGATTTGCTGAAACAGGTGCTGGACAGTAACCGTAAACGCTGTGCTTCTTCGATGGGAGGTTCAGGCTTTTGGTTAAATAGACAAATAGAATCAAAATGTGTCTGCAGTGTTTTTTTAAAGAAATAAATATTACCTGATGGGTGGCTTGGTGCTACAGTGGTTAGTGCCATCACCTTGCAGTCTTCCAAAGGCTGAGGTTCCTTTGGAGTTTAAATGTTCTCCCTGTTTCTTTCGGGTATACCAGTCTCCTCCGACTGTCCAAAGAGATGCATGTTAGGTGAACTGGAGAGAGACCAGGCCTGAATGTATTTGACTGTGTGTCTGTCCTGCAATGGCCTGTTGATCTAATCAGGCTGGAATAAAAGCCAGCAGCCCCAACAGCTATGTGCATGTAAGATTGATGAACCCTGGCCTAAACACTGGCTTTGCACTGTACTGTATGTGTGCATATGTTGCTTTGGCTTATGGTTGGATCGTCGTCATGGGACATCCTTCACAAGTGTGCCAAAACGACACAACTTCTACTGTCCATAAAACAAATAAAACAAAATTGTAAGCATTTGACACTGTTTTCCTATGATAGTAATATGTTAGTGCATTAACAAACAATAGTCTGTCCTGCCCTGACAGTAGACAGCCTTTGTCTCTTGCTGTTTGTCAGTAAATGACAGCTCTCTGCAGGTCAAGCCTGTAGTCTAGGCCTTGGGATTAAGCTCAAACAAACAACAAAGCTTCTAATGGTACCTTTGTTTGTGTGTGTGTGTATGTGTGTGTGTGTGTGTGTGTGTGTGTGTGTGTGTGTGTGTGTGTGTGTATCTATGAACCTTCTTAGCATCTGTGTAGGCTGTTTCTGGACTGGGAAGCTCTTTTTTTACAGGTTGGACACAGTGCTGAGCCAAAAGCTTAGTCACCTTTGTGTTTTTTTGACTGCATAAATAAACTTTAGTGTCATAAAATGCAACAAAAAACTATTAAAAATGATTTCTTGTGAGCTAGGTCAAAAGAAAAAGGTCTCTGATGTTTCCTCGAAGCCTGCTAGACATCACAAGGAATGTTAGGCACGCATGCAAAATTTTGTTTGTTTTGTGTCATTTGTGATACATTTCACTGTTAATCTGGGAGTTTTTCCATCATCGACTGAGAACCAGCCAAGAGGCTTTGTACTGTGGCAGAGTTTGACAGGACAGCAAGCAAGGACGCTTTAAAATGGTAGATGAATTGTCTGAGCTGCGAGCTGAGTTTAAACCAGCCCTGAGCTGAGGCCTTAGTGGCAGTGGAGTTTGACTGGGCTGAAAACTGGTCGGAGGCGGCGTAGTTTGACTGAGCCACAACATTTGAATTTTACTTACAAGCAGAGACGTTATAAGAAGTCTTGGAATCTTGAGTTGTTTACACTTTTTATTAAACCTCTGCTGTAGCATTTAACCCGTTCATGTCTGTGCATCCTTTACCACCCCAGGCGTAACATAATGAAGTTTGTTTAGAGTGGGAGCCAGGACTTTGCCCCATGATAACTACACTGTGATCCGGGAACTTTGTAATATCCACGCGGAGTTGTCTGGGCCTCGAATCTGGCACCATGATGGTTAAACTAGGCCATGAGTTGGAAAGAGTACATCACATTCAGAAATTGGAGGAATGGCAAAGGGAATGTGTGTATTTGTGTGTGTCTGAGCACAAGTTGACTGCACTATAAAAATGAAACTTTAATTTTTATTGTCAAATTTCCCCATCTGTACTCCTGAATAAAGGTATAAAGAAGTGCTGGTTTGCCAAATCAGCTACCGATGATAATTACAAATAGCACTTGGCTGCCAAGTGGAGACGATAGGAAATAGATAAATTGATTCACAAAATCACTGTTCATTATATTATTGATCAGTTCTAGTTCTTGTAAGTGCATTTTTCTCTCATGAATGGTTCTGTTAATTCTATTTTTCCCAGCTGGCTACGACACTTGCTTTGTTTCAAGCTTTCCAAAGTGAAATTTAGTCACTGGCTTGACTTTGTTGCAGTCTGTATCCTTCACATCTGTGTGGGACACAGAGAGTTACTCTTGTGGTCACTGCCATTCATTCGATTTATTTGGAGAATGTGAAATTTCATGTCTGGTTGAGTCAATGCATAGCTTGAGAAAAGGCGACACACAAAGAATGAAAATGTGCAATAAAGTCCCATGCGAGTGGGTGTTTGCTAATTTGCGAGTGTAGCTTATACACTTGTGTAAGGAGGTGGGACATCAAATTAGTAATGCTAAGCATTTAATGAAAGCCACTTCTGACACAGCTCTGTCTCCATATCCCTTACTCATTTTCTCTGAAAGCACTCGGAGATGAGCCCTCTGTGTATTCATCAGGGGTTGTTTGTGTGTGAGCTCCTTGTCCTTATGTGACTTTACAGTCGCATAAGGACATTTTGGCAGCACCTCCTACTTCACGAGCAGTGCTCCAGCTAAGAGTCTCAGCTAGGCCTTCGTAGAGTAAATACCTTTTGAGCCACATCGTATCCTTGCTAATGCTCCAATAGCTTTCACTCTTAGTTTCTCTAGTCAAAGTTGAAAGTGGCTCTGGTCTATAATCTAACCGACTTACATTACTGGCACTGTGGCACCTACCAGAAGCAGCTCAGCATGGACTTCCTATTAAATTCTGCCTGATCATCTTGTGTTTAGAGATATAAATAGGATGCTTTATTCCATTTTTAGCCTCAAATTTCAACTCATCAGTCCATATATGTTTGTATGTTCTAGTGTAAATTTTCTCAGTAATGGTTTCTTGAACATCATATAGTTAAAGTGATAGTTAAAGTGGCGGCAGATGCCCAAAAGTAAGGTGGACACTTTCTGATACTTAAACTAAATTTCCTGAAAGGCAGTTTTGACATTTGCACAGCACTGTATGTAGTTTACAAGAGAACATGATAATTAAACAAGGCCAGCTTCCGCTATTTGAGTGACTAATAGTCTATAAAGAGGCTGAGGATGACTGAGCGTAATCATGTGAGTCAATATGACAATATTACTGTTTTAGGAACTTTGAGATCCTAACCACAAAACACATTTGTGTCACACATTGTCAACAATTGCGCAAAAACACAGCGAAACCTTCCCGTTTTATATTAATTCATTATCATTATATAACAATAACAATAAAAATTACAAAAGCAAAAGGTTTAACTCTTGCTATGTGATGAAAAAGACATTTTTGATTCCAGAATGTAAACGAAATAAATCATTATTTGGGTGAAAAACGAAAAACGTCTACATACATTATTGGGTTGTTGGAAAGGGATCTATATGTGTATAAAAATTGTCATTTAAATGGATACTGCAACATTTCTCTGCCCAGAATTTCAGAAATGGAGAAGAGAACGGCGAGTGGAGTTCGAGACCTTCTATTGGGAGGAGAGTCTGGTTTAACATCCTGTTTCCTAGTAGAGGAGCAATTCTAGTTGTGGACTAGACAGGCGTTTACTGTATGTGCTGTCAGCAGGAAGAAAAATTAACCTACAGAGTATAAAACCACAGACGAGGACCAGTCTAAGTGAGATTGCATCTGTTACAGTTGTGCAAAGCTGCTTCCTCCTTCATTTCTTCAGACCCATTTAGTCCTCCTTCATTTCTTCCTACCTCATTTCTTGAGGTGAGTCCCACAGCAGCTGACATGCAAATACATTTCGTTCTGCAAATTTCTAACGCTGTTTGGTTGCATCCCCACCCCTCCTGTCTGACCACGCTGACAGAGCCATTCTCTGAATGAGGAAGAGCATGGCGGTACACTCTGGTGAAAGAAAACACCAGACATACACTATTCTACCAGCTATTAGCATGGCATGCACTCATTGTGATATGCAGATGTGTGAGCATGTGTTTTAATTTGAAGGTTATAAGCATTAAATAGGACCAGTATAAATGGCATTTAAGTGACACTGTGCAAACTGATTTTCCTTCCTTTGTATTATGAATAATAAAACTTTCTGAAAGACCATATAATTGCACTCACAGATTCTCTGCTCTCTCTCAGTCTGAATGGTCTTTCTTTAAATTAGATTGTTAATATGTGGCACAGTAAGCAATTGTGTAACACCCACAGGCATAGCCTGAAAATTAAAAGGACATCAAAGAGGAGAGATAATGACACATATGTTCAAAATGTGGGATATGAACCTGTTCTTTTACATTTTTATAACATTACTAAGCCACTTTGGGGCTCAGAACAAGCCTACTAGTGCAACACCTTTGCTCTGGACACGTAAACGTGATTTTGTGGATGTGTTACTGTGATCAGGAGGCTGTGTGTTTGAATCCCAGGACTGATGGTAGCACCACTGCGGTACCCTTGACCAAGGTTCCTGCATCATTTAAGTTATACACTGTCTGTTTTCACAAGAATCAATGAGAAAGGCCGCAAACAACACTCCTGAAAATATGGGTGTTTGGGTAAAATGCCATAGAAGAACCTTTAAACTGTTAAAGGCGCTTTACGATGCATGAAAAGTTCTCATTTCCAAACCTGGGGCTCATTTCTAAAACATTTGTATGCACAGACATGATCCAATGTGAACATTGTGAACCAAAAAATCAATGTTCAGCAAATGTTGGGAACCTAATCAGGAGCAAATTTAGAATTAAATTAAAGCATGTTTTCTAAATGTGGCCTGTGGTTCTTTGGAGGGGTAAAACAGTTCTTCCGTGGCATTTTCTTATTTTTTCCACCTTAAGGTCCAAATGTGTGTGTGTAGGTTTCTGTAGGAAAAACATAATTCATCATTACATAATCATTTCCATCCTAGCTTAGTCATTTAGAATTAAAACATATTGTTTCTATTACTTTGCCTTTAAGACTGATTAAAGTCAACTGATGATGCTTTGTGACTTACTCACAAAGCAGACAGGACCGAAACAGCAGAGATGAAAGGGGCTGTTGGTTGAATAGGTGGATATATAAAAATATATTGTTTTTACGAAAACACAGAAACCATATAACTGAAAATAAGATTAGACAAACATATATCACATACATCAAACTCTTTTATTTCAAGACAGTGTTTTCCACATTTCCGTTAAATAGCGTAGATACCAAAATCAATTACATTCACTTGTAAACTACTAACTGCTAGTTGTTAGTTGTTTAGAGAGTAGAGTCATAAAATCCCAATGTCTGAGAAACGTAAAAGTGTGTGTGTGTGTGTGTGTGTGTGTGTGTGTGTGTGTGTGTTTGTGTGTAAAGGGTATAAGAACAAAAACCTAATGCTGTTTATTTTTTGCAAATAAAAGTTTGTAGTTAATCACTTCATTCTTTTTGTGCGTCTATGTGGGTAGGAGTTGGGGTTCGGGGGCCTGGCTTGTCTTGGACACAGGCAAGGGGGGCTTCAAGGAAAATAGGTTGGGAACCACTGGGTTAGATGGTTTTTAGGATGAGGCAATAAAAGGCCATACGTTTGCAAAGTGCACAGTGGGGTCTAGTTATCAAATTCCACAAAATAAGAGTGCTGACCTGAGATCAGTTCCTGCTGGGCAGGTTTTAGCTGGAATTATCCAGGTAAATGAGCAGCTGGTTCTAAATAGGACCGGCATTCTAACTGTAACATTTGTGCATTTTATTCAAGGCTTTCAAGTGCCCCTTTCTAATAAAATGTACATTAAAAATGAATGAATGTATGGCGATGTTTGATCACGAGAGGACAAGGTCATGAACTTGGTTAATTTGCATCACTTGGTACAAAGAATGTATTGCAAGTGCCCGTGAAGCAGGTACAGATGTATATAAAAGGTACAGTTTTAAATGCAAAATGTAAAACATGTATAAAATCAAAAAGAAACCTTTAAACGCACTAAACTCTAAACTAAACTGAAGAAACTATCTGTCCCAGTTAAAGACAGGATCCTCCGAAGATTCTGATAGAGTCTTCCTGACAGTACAGTAAGGTGTGCTCGGTACAGGAGATTAAGCTCCCATGGGATAGATGATGTCATGGGAATCTTGGCAGTGGACTGTCCCACATTCAATGCTTTGAGGCACTTTATCACAAGCGCATGCTGTGGGATAGTGCCTGGTGTTTTGTCGGAGGGATTCCCCCGAAAAGTCTCGTTTTTCAGAGAAGACCCCATTTTTGGGAAGTAAATAATATCTGTAATTGAAATTCTTGGATTTGTTTTCTTAGTGATATCTCAGTAGGTGTAGCACTACATATCCACTGGTCAGGCATTCAGGAGCTAATGAACCAGACATCATAAAGTGACAAAAGAATCAACCAATCAGTTTAATTTAGAATGGGTGGGAGCAATTTTGTGAAGAGAAACGTTACTGTGGTTCTCCACCAAACATTCTCCAGCATTGTTATTATTAGTAGTAGTAGGAGTATTATAATAGTAGTAGTGTGAGTGCTATCATTAAAACAAATAAACAAAAAGTGTATCTAGCATGATCATCATTGACGATTTTGTATTGTATTTGTATTGAATGCCCTATACCCATGATCACACACCCACAATCACCCAAAGCACATGGTCAAGCCTCTCTCTCACACTGCACTCACAGCAGTCTGCAGCAGCAGAGGGAAGTGGGGTATGTGGTGAGCGCTGTCTGGCACTGGACGGAGCCAGCTGTGCAAACAGGCAGCCGTGATGTCAGGGCCACTGGGGATTGTGGGTAAGACTGGTACAGACAGACTTTGATGTTGGTTTTCATGGTAGTCTTGAGAGAGGGTGTGGAAGTTGGGACACATGATGAGGGACAGAAGCAAGCCAGGCTTTCCCAATCTGGGAACAGGCAACAATCACCACCTCCTGTAAGTGAGTGCAGATCATCTCAAGAAGAAGGACAAGACATAGGACGCAACAGTCAGCAATAGCATGTGTGCTTTTGCAATCAGTGGTGCTGCTGTAGCCTCCAAGCTAAATGCAGAAATGTTGCTGGTGCCTGAAGCAGAAATAAGTGCAAAATATGTCTGGGATGCTCTGTGAGAATGTCAGCCAGGCCTGATTTCGCACGGGAGGAGCGAGAATTTACTGAGCGATGGTGGGAGCGAAGGAGGTCGAATAAGGCTGGTGGGAAAGCGCACGAGGAAGAAAGGCATCTCACATCAGGTTCTCCAGACTGCCTGGGTGGATTTGGCTTGAACTCTGCTGTTAAATGCTGCAGGTGCACAAGCGGCCTTCCCTCCCTCCTTCCGGTCTTTCACCCCCCCTCTCAGCCTGGGGTGAAAAAAAGAAAGAAAACATCGCTCCGGGAGGTTGCCAGGGTGACAGCGCCAGATGTGCCGAGTCATACCAACCAACGTGTCAGGGATCAAACAGACGGGGGAATGTGAAAGGGAAGGCGGGAGAGGGAGTAAAAGGTGTAAAGAAATGTTGAGCCGAAGGAGTTGGCACAATAATAAAAGTCGGCTTTGCTTACAACTCCATATTTTCTGCTCATATGCTTTACCTATCCCCCCACCCCTATATATACCGTAGTCAAAACTAACTTTTAGCAGTTTGCAATTTATAATGATTTATATTTTTATTTGTAATGTAAGTCATTCAACTTCAAGTTCAACAAAGCAACATAAAGTTATTTATAACACTACATAACTTTCACTAGATCAGTTTACATAGTTCACACAGGTTAGAAACGCAACTGAACTCTTACGGCATAAGACTCAGTTCCATTCAAGTTCATTAACTAGGAGAACGATATTTCGTCTCACTGTGTACTCTATATAAATGGCAATAAAGCTTTACTTACTTACTAATTTAGTTTGATCCTGATGTACTTGCGTAGACCTAGATCATCACTGCAAAAATTGTTTTAAAATTTATATGATTTCTAACAGTAAGTTAACTGAATAGCAAATCTTGCTTTAACACACTGTTAGCTTATTATTTGAAACTTGACTAACTCCAAATTTTAGAACAGTCTAATATTTTTACACCAATAACATTTGTTTTAACAACGGAAGTGTCACCGGGAGCTACCTCGGGGCACGGCCCAAAACTGAGACCAGGGATCCACGCAGAAGTGACTTTATTTACAAACTGAAAACTGAAAACTACAAAACAAAACCAGGCACAGGGGCCATCAGGAACAGGAACCAGAATAACAGGATAACAGACTAGGAACGAACGTGCAAACATGAGGTGCAAAAATGAGGCGATGTGAGGCGATGGACAGATGGTGAGGACTAACACAAACAGACTTAAATACAGAACCAAATCAGAGGGCAAAACACAAACAGATGAAAAACAGAATACACGTGATACAGAACTGAAAGTCAAAATAAAAGTCCCAAAAACAAGAACTAAAACAGAACCAAAAACAGAAAAGCCAGACCGTTACAGGAACAATAATCTGTGTGATACATGTGTAATTAATTGTGACTCAATTAATTCAAAGTTCATTCAAAGTTACTTACTTTTTTAAGACAAAAATAAGTTAAAATAATTAAGCAAAACTTAATAATGTAAAAACAATTCTTTGGTACAAAGGTATGGTTTACCACCAAGGCTAGGTTTAGATTTTGGTTTGAGGTTAAGGTTAGGGTTAGGCCAATTTGATATTTTTAGCAGGATTTTTTTCCCACAGTGGTGCAGTGGTTTAGCATTATCACCCCGCATCAAGGTCTTGGGTTCCAGTCCCTAGCCAGGGGCAGCCTGTGTCCTTCCTGTTCTATCCCTAAATATCTAGCCCTAAAATATCCCTATGAAGCAAAACCCAAGACCTGACAAAAAAATTCAGTTCATCAAATGTATTTAAAATGAATTAAATTATGACATCATTTTGACTCATTTTGACCCAGTTTCAATTAGCAAAACTGCATTTGACAAAAAAGGCCATGTATGAACAGTTTCTGTGGTCATGTTTTAATTTTAATCAGCTGATGGACATATTCACATTATCCTGCAGGCACAACATTGCATAGCATTCTGCATTTTTGCATTTTTAGTCCCTTGTTGCAGCCAAATGCATTTTGGAAAGTTTGAAGATTCTGTAAAGTCTGGGGAAGGTCCAACATAGTTTATACTCTGAGGCGAACTGAAGAATTTCAGGCAGTAATCACCAGCAAACAGGACTGGAATCAGTCCCGATTCATTCTGCTCAGCCAGCTGAAGAGCCTGTTCAACTCATAACGGGCCCTGAAAGTTGATATATCTCACTGTTTTAGAAAAGTCAGTAAATATGTGGAAATCTCATTGCTCGGGATCTTACAGTCAAATGTTAAAAACCAAAGTGTGCTCAGTTACGATTGAAACAAAGGTTCAGTTTACAAAACAAAGGTACAGGGACGACCAGTCAGTGGATCAATAACATCCTGGTTATGTGTTTACATTGATAAAAAAAAAACATCAATAAGCAAAATAACAAAAATAAGTAACATTTTAGCTAGGAATGAAGAAACCCCTGGTACTTGTCTGTTAAAGCCTCCTGGCTGCTGGACTGAAAATATGAACAGAGGGGGTATCTTGGCCATAACACAGTTTGTGTGATGCGCTGGTCTACTTCAAGCTCAGGAACACCCACATCCTGTAACAACTGTTGTGCAAGTGGTTCAAGTGTTCGTGCTTTGTTGGGCTTGGTTGGATTCTAGGCCATCTAGACCAAACTACAAAGCTGGTGTTTATTATTTTTAATAGCAACTATAATGGAGAAATATTAAAAAGAAGCATAACTATTTTGGACAGTTGTGGTAGACTCATGGGGAAGGCTGGCTGGGGTGAGTTGGTGGGTACTGTGAGCTTCCCAATATCTTTATGTAATAGAATGTTCTGAAGCAAACTAACCTGGTGATCATGTTAAAAATGTGATTCTCTATCTTTGCAGATCGTGAGCATGCTCAAACTTGATAAAGAGGTTTGCTTATGTTTCCGTGATGTTTAGCATTGCGGTATGCTCTAAATACACATTCCATCACGTGAAAAACTACATTATGGATGGGATAATGATCACTACAAAGAAACCACAGGAATCAAAATGGAATGCTAACAGTTGCTTAAGCATGCCCATGTATGCCCACAAAAAACTGCAGAAAGGCTGAAAGGCATTTAAGTGGAGGGCAACTGGACTTTTTCAGCATTACCATTACATATTTGGCTTTGGGCATGTTACTTGAGTGGAAAATACTGCAAGAAAGCACACGCAATCACTGCAAGAGCTTATTCAGAATGAAAACAGACAGTAACTAGACACATTGTGCAAATACAGTCCTTAAGACACTCAATGTAACGTCTCACTTCTTACAATTGGATGCCAGCATCAACATCCTGACAGGAAGTCAACCAGCTCCATATGTAAAAATAAACCAAGCAGTTGTGCTGAATAAAAGGGAAAGTATTGGTCAGGTGTGTATTTTCAGTGCTCAGACCACACACCGTGTGGACAACAGTGAAAGTGAGATGAAAAATGCAGTATCTCTTACTTTGCCTCCATATTTGTGCTCCCTACTAGTCGAGCACAGTGCCTGAAACCAGTGTAATACAACTGAACTGGCACTCACCACAATATACGACCAGTCATCATAACTTCCAGCAGTATGAGCTAAACGGGCTGACGTTAGGGGGATTTCTCCCTTATAAAAGGTGTGTGTGTGTGTGTGTGTGTGTGTGTATTGCCTCACTGTCTGTTCATTTTTGTTCAGTCTTTAAGGGAGATAGAAAATTCCACACTGCATCTATGGAAACAGATACGCTAGGTTAGCAAGCCGACGTGCTGATTAGCAACACAGCCATAGGAATGAATGACACCACTGAACACACAAAAACAGAGCAGGTTTCAATATAGATCAGCAGGAGATCAAGGATAACTGTGGTAAAGCTTTAAAGGAGTCTAATGCCTTTTACATATAACGGAACTGACTGGTCAAGTTTCCTCCTCCGGTGACTCAAGAGTTTAAAGAATCACTTCTTTTACAGCTGAGTGACATTAAAAGCTGATGAAAACGGGGAATTTGCCCATCTCAGCTGGGAAGGGGGCAAATAAAGTTGAAATGGTCACCAATGACACGTAAGTGAGGAAAGAGTGACCTTTACCCACAGTCATTGTGGTCAATGAGCCAGACATCCACCTGCCCAGTTCAGATTTCCAGGCACCATTAAAAGACAAATAGCATTTCAGTTAGAACAACACACACGTCAAGACAGCAACCAATGATTCAGGTCAGTAAAGTGGAGCTCCAGTAGTTAAAAGGAGTGGGTTGCTTTCATTAGGGAGCGTAGAGTAACTGGTAATGAGGCTGGCATGTTTTGTAAGATGCTGACTCCTGGATGTTTTTTTTTCTTTTTTGAGAGGGGGTTGGGGTTGCGGTTCCATAGGGACTTTCAGAGGATGTTATTCATATGGTGGCTGGGGTTTAAGACCCCTTGTGTCTACTTGGCAAGCTGTGTTTTTTTCTTTTTAGTAGAATTAGAAGTATAGGCTACATATGATTATACTCATGTCTGAAACTGATGACTTTTAAAGACCTAACCTAAAAAAAAAAAAGATGCTCTTGCCATGTTCGCCACGGAGAAGGAGGCGCAGACACAGGTTTCCATTCTTTCAAATTTTTTATTTATAAAAACAAAGCAGGCATGAGAGCCACAACACAAGAACCTGAAGACACACTTACAACTCACACAAAGAACGGGTAGATGAAGGTGGACCAACATCTGAGTCCACCACAGAAGGAACTGAATACCCAAAAACTAAACACGGTTTAGTGAGTTCTCACACAGGAACCAGAGAGATCAATCATTTAGCTTAAACACTGGCCTAAAGCAGCCGCTGACCAGGAACGTCACAGCCCCCCCCCGCGCCCCACTCACCGCCAAACAGCGTAACATGTGGACCCCATGAGCCCCTCACAGCCGGCCTCCGATGGCTGCTCCTCTGGCCTGACTTTGGTGCAGCTCCTCAGGCCCGTGTGGGTCCCACTCCTCCACTCCCATGATGCTCCTGCTGGTGATGCGCCTCTGTGTCCACCAGGTAGAAGCCCACCTACAGGTCCCTCTAGTGGCCCCCCAAAATATTCCTGTAATAATGTACTCCTAACTCCTTTCTGTCGCCTTAGAAATTCACTTAACTGTAAATTACCTATCTGTAGTATATGCACATTTGTGTATATAGTGTATTGTATTTCATATTGAGGTTATTATGCATATTTTTGCTTGGATTTATTAGACGATATATTTATAGTGTTCTTGTCTTGTGACTCTATGTGCCATTGAAGTCCTAACATCAGCAATATCCTCTGGGGTCAATAAAGTTTTCTGAACTTTATTCTCATCAATTACTGTTGACAAAAACCCACCGGTTTAACATGCAGTGAAGGAAATAGTTCCTTTGACTATATATGCACCTCTGTTATGTTCAACCTGACCTTAAGCTTCCTGTGAAATTTCCAAACCCCAATTGGGGGTGCAGGATTTCCAGTGTTTTTAATTTCATTTTCAGTTTTTATTCAAACCTCAGTCTCTTTAAATGGTCATTCTACATAGCTGAGGATACCAATCTATTTCATTGTCATAACACTCCTCTGCTATGATTATTGCACACATGACAAATAAAACTGACTGTGGGAGTAATCAAAATTCAACACCAGCACTGAGAAAAAGAAAATGCAAACTTTCGAACAGCTATTCATAAGCTATCTGTCACGTTCTGGACTCGTGTAGCCGTGCCATGTTTTGTTTTTCTGGTTTCTATTCCTGTTTTCTGTTTGCCCTGATTCCAGCGTGTGCTGAGGTACCTTAGTTCTAGTTATGGTCTGTGTTTAGTCATCCTAGGAGTCTGTGTTCCCTCTTGTTCTGTTGTGTATTAGTTCCTGTGTTCCCCTGTTAACCTGTGCTGTTCATCCTA
>JBBPDC010166362.1:0-17759 GCA_037974485.1 Hemigrammopetersius urotaenia | reverse complement strand
GAAATCAACAACAATCTCCTTCGTTTTCTCCACGTTCAGAGAGAGATTGTTGTCTCTGCACCACACGGCCAGGCGGCACACCTCGCTTCTGTAGTCTGTCTCATCCCTTTTGCTAATGAGACCCACCACAGTCGTGTCGTCCGCAAACTTGATGAAGAGGTTGGAGCTGAATGACGGAGTGCAGTCGTGGGTCAGCAGAGTGAAGAGGAGGGGGCTCAGCACACATCCCTGAGGGGCCCTCGTGTTGAGAATGATGGTACTGGATGTGTTACTGCTGACCCGTACTGTTTGTGGTCTTCCGGTAGGGAAATCCAACAGCCAGTTACACAGTGAGGTGTTGAGCCCCAGCTGGGCAAACTGTATAAATGTTTTAATTTATTAATTATTTTTGAATGTGTACAGTATATCAATCAATCAACCAGTCCTTAGCTCTGTCATTGTTTCATAACCCTCCAATCACTGTTTAGCAGCCATTGCTACTTGCCATGGCTTCAAATGCATTATCAGCATGCTAGTGTCGACTTCATTAAAGGTAGTGACACTGTTATTCACAGGTTATTTTTACACAACCCTACCCACATTTTCACACAAATGTTATTCATGCTTAGTCGACTGACGTTATGTCATTAGCTACAAAAAAGATTATTTTAATAGTTAATTATTCTATCATTAACCAATAATTAATCATGTTACCCCAAATAATTAAAATGCTTATTAAGCGGGAAAATTGTGGGGTTTTTTTGTAAGAATAATTAGTAAGTCTGATATATGTGACATCTGACTCCTGACTAGAGGAGTTCATTGTGTTAGCTATGTTAGTACTTCCTGTGTTTAGCTCTGTATGAAGATTGGTTGTCATGATATTACTTTGTGAAATATTGCCAGTTTTCTGGTGTATTTCTTCTGATCAATCTTGCCTTTTGTGATTTGACCTTTCTTAGTATTTTACTTATGCCTAAAGCAGCACCTCTGACACTACTGTTTATGGTTTTTGACTTCAGCATTGTTTTTTGCCTAGCCTGTATGTTAATCTGTGCACCTCTCTGACCCCTTCACTGGACTGTATTTTTGGATCACCTCTGTGATACCTGATGGTGACTTTTGTACTGTCTGTATTTATAGATCATATAAACCCCGAACCACAACTGTCTGCATTAGTTATGGAATACTTCACTCAGAAGCTTATAAGATTGGCCCACCAATGAGAACCATGAAGTATTACTCAAAAAAATTCATGACACACTTCAGGATTTGCATCCACCCTGCTTAACTCCCACCACTACAACACTGCTGGAAAAAAGCCACCAAAGCTACACCACTTCTGGTTGTACCTCCGCCTATTCCCATCCGCAAATGATGGCCAATGATTCAGATGAATGCCAAAGTTTGTTGCTACATTGTTGCCTTTAGTTTGCAAATTACACAAAGGTCATACCCAATAGACGAAGCTAAAGTAGTGTTTCTGATCTCCTTATTTACGGAGAAAGCACATAAGTGAACAACAACAGAGTGAAACCAAATCTACAAGGAGCTGAGTAGCACATTTTTAAGGAGATATTTGACCATCTTCCTTCTGGAAGGGGGCCTGAGAGAGATAGATTAAGTTGCAACAGGGAAACCTTACAATGGCCAAGTTCTCATTACGGTTATGAACTCTTGCAGTTGCAAGTTCCATCCATCCATTATCTACCCCTTATTCCTGCATTCAGAGTTGGGTGGGGGGGGGTGGCTGGAGCCTATCCCAGCTACAATGGGCGAAGGTGGGGTACACCCTGGACAGTCCAGTTGCAAGTTGATTCAGTGAAATAGCACTCAATACTGTGTGCTTTTCAAGGGAACTGAAAATTTAGCCTTTCCTGTGGAACAAACAATCATGCTTTCGATTTTGACATTTTCAAGACCTTATAATCTTTAGCTGATGCAAATAAATCTAATTCTAAGTACAACCTAGAAATCTCATGCACAAGGAAAGCTGGTGCAGGTAAACCCGATAAAGCCAAGAAGAAAGAATTCGATGGTTTGTTTACCAGCTACATTTGTACTGTGGAGCTCCAGTACATAAATTACAGTTCGTCCTAAAAAAATTTTTTAATCATCTCCTTCAGTGACAACACAAAAATTAAATAGCCATGGTCAAGTTAGAGTTTCAGTGGAAGCACATTAGAATGATTAACATGTATTCCTCTCTCTTAGTCTCTAGAAGACTCTAGAAATTCTATGAAATCTTCATAAGCAACCTAGGAATCCTTTACCACAAGTATACCCCACCTTAGACAAGGGGCATGTTTATTCACCATGCTTTAACCGAAAGCATTAGATGACTAAATCTTTCATTTTAACTTGGCTATATTCATCCCTCATCATCACGGGCCGCTTCAAGGTTTTTCTTTGTCAAAAAGATTATCTGGGGTTAACAATACGGTCAAAAATTGCTTTCCCTTGCTATTTATCTCTTCGATAATTGAAAATGACAGAGGATATAGAAGTTTCACTCAGACATGGAGAGTGCATACAACCTGTTTTGGACTTGCCCAGGAGATGGGTGATCTTCATAACCACAAGCGGGCACTATGAATACCATTATTATCATAATTATTATCGCAGATTTATTAGAATCTACCAAGGCTCAACAAGCTGTTGATAGACTCAAGGTGTTCAGTTCTAGTCTGATCAGCTGAAGAGATCATTTTTGCAGCAATGAAGAAACAGGACCCAGCTTCACAGGGGAGAGTGTTGATTACAGCAGAGTTTTTATACTTTTCCTCATTAAATAAGATGTGATTCAGGTGATCACTAATCAGTACCTCATAAAGCAGAATGAGGTGTTTGTGTATGAATTTAACAAACACTGGCATGGAATGGATTAAGACTCATAGAGATGCTAAATTTAAAAATAAATTGCGATGGTCTCTTATTTTTTTCCAGACCTGTATATAAAGAGGGGGAAAATATACATATAAGTATGGGCAACCCCTGCCACAGATCATATTTTCCTCTCCCACAGATCAGGATCCAGAAGGACCCATGATCTTCTTCATTGTCACGGTCCGGCTTTTGTGGTCATTCCAGCCTGTTTTTGCTCTGTTTTCAGTTCTGTGTTCTGGGGTACTTTTATTTTAAAGTGTTTTCTGGGGTTTGATTTGGTCACGTGTCTGTTATGTTTTCCTTTGTCATGTGTTCCTGTGTCATGTGCTTCTTAGTTGCATCTGTTTTGTGTCAAGGTCCTGATTTCTCCATGTATTTAAGCCTGTGTCTGTTAGTGAGATCTTATCTGTCCATCGTCCTTTGTAGAGCGTCTGTATGTTATCTAGCACCTGTTTTCTGAAGCTTGAAGCTGTGTTCTGTTTTGTTTCTTTTTTGCGGCCCTAGTGCCAGGTTTCTGTTGCCTTATTCAGAATAAAAATAAAACAGCATGGAACTTGGGTCTCTAGTCACGTCAATGTTCCAAGTAAGCTCTCGTTCGTGGGGGACTAGCCCGCGTGAACGTACATTCATCCTGTACTGCTGGTGGTCATTTGTGTTTCTTTAACACTTTGTTGTTCTTCAGTCAATCTTTATTTATAGAGGACTATATATGGAAAATAATCATGGAACAATCACGGACACACTCGCAGATTTATATAACCGTCCTCCACCTCATGCTCAAGACTGGCTCTGATTGACAGATTGCTGAGTTATAGTTACGGGCACACACTGCCATGGGTTATTGAGTTGACAAGCCACTTTGACAGCATACACACTATATACCCAGAGTTTAAGTTCAAAATTATGTTAACCTTTCATCAACAGCAGAGAACACCATCACTCCTAACTGATAGAATGTCTTGGCAACAGGTCACTCATGAATCATCTCAATCACGAGTCTGTGAAGGTTTACGTCATTTACCGGCCCAACAAATTGTTCCTTACTCATGCAGTGTGCTATCTACACTTTTAGGATTGACATACATAGATAGAAATGTGCTTTAATGTGCTATTTTTACACATGTTCCCAAAGAAGATGAAGGGTGGTACCCTTGTTGACTAAGGATGCTTGTAATATTCTATTTTCTCAGGTGCCTCCATTGCTGTGGCATTGCTTGTTCATCCTGTAGCACAAACGGTAACACAGGTCAACAGGTCTAAATCATCAGAGATAAGTTAATGTTTTTCATGCTGATTTCAAATCTGTGTTTAGTTTTTCTGCACGTACAGTTTTTGTGATGAACCTAGTTATAAATTGCATGATAGTTGGTATAATTAACATATAATAATCATATGCTAAGCGTTTTTGAAGAAACAGTGGTAGCTGACTGACACTGATCATTATATCTATGCCACAGTGTGTGCCTGTCTGAATTTGAATATTGAAACAGTTGCTTGATTGGTGCCTGCAATTTATAAAAAATGCACGCAAGTCTATTGCAAATCTAATATTACTCAGAATTCATAAAGTTAATGTGACTGACAGTAAATCTGAAATCAGCTGGTTTAGAAAAGTGTGTTGTGTGCAATGTCTGATGAATTCTTCATTATCACATTAACAGGAGAACAGCATTTGAAAAACAGGCGACATTGCAGTGCATGCAAATCCCAGAGATGTGTGAACAAGAGTAGAGGAACTGTACAGCATGCAAGCTGCTTAATGGTTTAAAAAACAGACCCGTTCTCACTTCAGTTTAAATTGTGAAATTAGATGCAGACTGTACATACCACCTAATCCAAACAGCTCCACACGAAGTTAATCTTAGCCTGGCCATAATAACAGGTGGTCTGACTGATAGGTCACTGGGGAGGGGAAGGCAGGTTTCCTCGCTGAGTATTTTGATTAACTTGTCAGACTACGTCGTCATGGTGACAACCTGGGTGATGCACCGCAACTAAAGATGTGGTATGCAGGGAGGTATTTGGTTCATATCAAACTTCTCCACTTGTTTGACAATCACGTGAATTACAGGTCCAGTATTAGCTCAGTTCCTGGAGATGTTAATGGAGTAGTTTACAGAACGTTCCAATTTGCACAATGTTTTTCTCTGACCCGAATGTGGCACACCAGAGATATGAGGCCGGCCAAGCTATGAAGTAAATGGAAGTTTACGTTCACTAATTAGCATTGCATAGGCTGACGTGTATGCATGACAACCTGGAAAAAATGACAGCTGCTAAATTATAGAGCATTTTCATATGTAAATTGTCTTTACTCAGTCTAGCGACCTCTGAGAAGAATGAAACATTTATCAACACTGTAGAGTCATTAATTAGTCACTCTTGCATGTGCAGCAGAAATATTATAACGGAGGTCCACTAGACACTGGGCATGGCTTTAGTACACTTTAATGACTCATGTCTCGTATGCAATGGCACCTTAGATTCATTGAGAACTGAATTCTCCATGATAAGCACTGAAATACAATATTTTATGGGTGGAATCCCAGTTTCATGAAGACACTTTATGGTTGTTAGAAGATTATAGTGGCCACACTGACATAATTAACACAAATCTGCACTTTCTAGGCCTCTTTGTGTATCTTCTGTCCCAATGCAGGCACAGGCTTTATTAACTAAGCAGGACGAATGGAATCAAATAAAGAATTTCATAACATTTCATAAAGCTGTAGACACTGTGTACCACAGAAATGAATAAACTCCAGATGAACAATTAATTATTTGTAATACATTAATCACTCTCCACATTATTGGTGAATCATGTTAGTGGAAGTAGCAAAAAAATTACCCGACCAATGCTCATGTTGCTTACCAGTAACAACACTGGTGAATCTGATTAGTGGGGTGGCTCTCGCACTGTAGTAAATTTGCATCCAATTATTATCCCTGGCATACATTTCATAATGAATGCGTGTGTTGGTGTTGTTTTTATCTCTTTGTAGGGACCAAATGTCCACATAATAATAACAGAAATAACAGTACTTGAGGAGCCAGGTTAAGGTTAGGGTTAAGGTGAGGTTAGAGTATAATTCAGCTGCAGTCTAACAAGACAGAAAAAAGGTTTTAATTACGAGTACACTGAAAAAAATGAACGAGCGCCTGGACAACATGTGGATTTGCATCCATATGCAGGGAATTTTAATTGACAGTCCAAGAAAAAAAAAATTAACAGTTCTGAAACTCCTGCCTGGGCAAAGCTATTCGCTTTAGTCAACACACCTCTGTTATTCTCTCTGGTCTTCACAGCTTGTTCAGGTTCAGTCTACTAACACATGACCCAATAACATGTCTTCTAACATCCACCCCCACACACATGCATGCCCTCCAGTCTCATGCTAATTTGCCATGTGTTTGGGGGTGGATATTAGAACATGTCAAATGCATTTATATATATATATATATATATATATATAAAAGCATTTGACATGTTCTAAAATCCACCCCCAAACATATATATTATGTATTGATAATATGAATATGATTATATGTTTGTGTGTATAACGGTATGTGATAGTGTTAATTAATAAAAATCTGCTTTGCTTGCAATGTTTCTGCAAGTGGTCTGAAAGTAAGCGTACTTACTCCATCTACTGGAAATAACTATTAACACAGAGACGCGCACGCGCACACACACACACACACACACACACACACACATACACACACACACACACAGAATAAATTTTCTTTTAACTGAAATTTCACATAATTACAAATAGGATTCCTGTCTTTACGTATAGATCACATTTTTGTGCTTAAATTGTTTATTGAACTGTTCATCCAATTGTTCATTCAACATTTCTTCTGAAACCAAGAGCATTAATACGCGATGTGTCCTCCATTCACGGCTGGAACAGTCTCTACCCTTCTGAGGCTGTGAATATTGCTGTGTGGATTTGATTGCTTTCCATCACAAGAGCATTAGTAAGGTCAGGTACTGATGATTGCTGATTAGTTCTACATCACACAGTTTCTGTCTCACCCTCAAATCATGTCAGTCAGCCAGGACATGTTTTGTACTGGAGCTACGGACACCACTGAGCTGAGAAGCAAAAGAAGTACTGATACTGCACCTTTATCACTGTACTGATGGAATGATGTCTAGAATAATCCCAAGATGGCTGTTACCACTGTTTTCAGCTACTTATTTTTATCTGATTTAATCAGAATGTTATACTCCTTGTACAGCAGAAGCAGTTTTGCTCTTCTTAAAGCTCTGCAGTTTTGCTTTAAATTCAATTAAATGATTACTGTTTTTCCCTGCTTATTGCAAATGACACCATGTACCAAAGAAAACAACCTTACATGAATTACAGTACAGTCTATACAGGGGTAATATTGCATTTTACAATCTAGCACTGCCAGAGACAGCAGTTCAGTGTACACTGTACAGTATGGATACGAGTTTACCTTTACCTTTTTAGGGGTAATGTATTGAGCTCAATTTCAAATGAAATAAAGTCTTTTGGGAGCATCTTTGGGAATTTGTGCCATAGAGCATTAATATGGTCAGACACTGATGTTGGATGAGAAGGCCTGGCTTGCAACCTCTGTCATGCTAGAATAGAAAAGGTTCTTCCCCAAACTGTGTCCACAAAGTTGGAAGCATGGTATCATTGTCCCTGCTGTCTTGGCATGCTGAAGCATTAAGTTTGCCCTTCACTGGAAGTAAGGGGGCCTAGCCAAAACCCTGAAAAAGAGGTTTGTGACTATATTTTTGCCCATATATATGCCATTTTCATGCTCAAGTTTGAGTTTGTATACAATTTACACACATTTTTATATTAACCATTATGGTGTTTAATATTCAGGTTCACTATATCATCCTGTATTGCAAATATAAGGTTAAACAAAAAGATTATGGTATCTCACCTCCTTTCTCCTTGAAAATTCGGATTTACTTAAAAAAAGAAAGGAAACAGACTGACTTATTATGATTCTTTTATCGTTTTATGTATAGTAAATAAGCAAATTAATTTCAAGTCAAGCATACTGTTCATTCCATAGAAAATAAACTCAACATTGATATCAAAGGTTAATATACATTTGTTACATTTGTTACCCGTTTCTTCTAAAAAAAAATGTGTAAAACATCTACTTGTTGCAAAATGTGTGTCTGTGAGTGAATTGTACTGAACTGTAAAATTATGTTAATTAAAATCTGATTCCAAGTCCAATCCAGGGTAGGATGAATGAATTTTACAGTTAGCTGTTCAGTTAACTGTAAAATTCAGCATTTTCAACAGTTTACATTAACACCACATGGTGGCACTTGCTCCATATATGTACAGCGTACTATTTCCAAACAGAGCTGGATTGGACCGAACGCAACTACTTTGTCTACACTGAATAATTCTGTCAAAAATAAAAAGTTTCTACTTTATTGTAGATAGCAGATTATCTTCATATGTTCATGGTATCAAGAAACCATCTGGTGAAGCTCACAACAGTGATAAATTAGGATTATAATTTTTTTCAAGGTAATGGCTAGAACCAAGATTAGGGTTAGGATTAGGGCCAGTTGCCACTCATTTAATAAACCTTTACATTTTATTTCTCTAGCTCTCTAGCTTCAAAAATCTCCTGAAGACTCTGTTCAGAGAGCGTCTGTACTATCTTTCTTCTTGCATTAATCTTACAAAAAAAGTTCAGTACTTAGATCTCTCCTTTGGGTCTCACACTGTCCCTAAACTTGAGTATTTCCTCAAAATGTAAGTTGCTTAGAATAAAAGTGCCAAACGAATGTAATGTAAATGAGTGTTACCCCTTTGTTTTTTCTCTGGATATCCTTCCTTGGGTCACTTTTGGTAGGTACTAGTCGCTGCTCACCTCACAAGACATAGAGGCATGAAAAAATCAACAAAAATAAATGCGTTGGATTTTCACGTTTCCACAAATTTGCAGGAGTTTACAGTTATTAGTTAGGCTCTAAGAAAAGTTAGGCTCTGTAGTCTATGTGTCCAACAATATGCAGACCAGCTACATAAATGGGTACACACAGCTTGTATGATCTTCATAGAAAAGCACTCCCAATAGCATGGGACACTCTGGGACAGCTACATGTGAGCCTATGGCCAATACACTCAGAGTCAGGCATTTAGAAGAAATGTTGGAGTTTATAAACTTAACATATCATATAGAAAAACAGTAACTAAATCAATGATAAAGCTCTGACCCAGTTAATCATCACCATTTTCGGAAAAGTTACTGACTTCATTGCATAAAAAGGTCCTACTTTGCATCCTTTGCATCCTTTCCAAAAGTGATGTAGTGCTACACACAAGGACCTTTTTGTATCAACAATCCATTTGTTTAATCCCCCGCCCCATAAGGAGATTAAAATCACCATAGACTCAACAGAGTAAGGTCTGGTAAAGACTGGTAAAGTAAGGTCATCTTAAGAATTTAGCTGCCTTAGCACAGAAAGAATAGGGAAATTATTTTTAAAAGGAAACAAACGAAGTGATAAATAGAATGATTTGCTCAATCAAGCCCTGGCTCCAGGGATCTCTCACCATAATGACCAAATAAATGCATCAGAGAGGAGTAATTGGCTTGGCTGCAGTCTAATAAAAGGCTGTTATACGCAACACAGAGCAAAAAGAAAGCCCACATTTTAGCAAGAAAGGAACCATTCTGGTGCACAGGGAAAGCAGAAGTATTTATAAAAAAATGTTTATTATCAATTCGGATGATTTGAATCAAACCTCTTTGCACTTTCACATCATATAAACCTTAAAAACTTTATTTCAAAATCTATCTATAAAGCCATCGTCTTTCCTATCCTTCAAATCTCGACACACAACTCGACAGTGTAATCGTAAGGCGCCTCTCTTTGAGGGCAATTTCCATCCAGCAAAACACACTGTGCTCCAGGAGGAGCTCATTATTCATATATTCAAGACATTGATTGATTAAATGTGAGGTGCAATTTGATTTCAGTTTTGTTCTCAAAGATGGACAGAACCTGTAAGAAAAAGACAAGAATGCACAAAAGGGAACTGGCCAGGCTCTTACAGACACGAAAGAATCAACAGAAATAGCAACACCTGAGATGAATGAGATATAACATCTGGCAACCATTAATCATGCCACTGAAAGGTGAAGCTTCTCAAATCTTTCCCACTGTAAAACTGGTTAACTCAAACTTTCCTCACTCTTCAGAAGTGTCCCATTGTTGTTTATTTTACAACACGTCAAGTAATGGCCAACTCGAATAAACTGAGGCAGTCTTTTCAGAATTTATTCGAATGAATTAACTCAACAAATTAGCTCTGAAGTCAAAAAGTTTGGACCCAGAATGTGTAACATTCTCAGACGTGTGCTACTGTTCACAAGTTTGGAACGACTTTTCAAACTGATTTTGCATCCCATAATCTAAACAATGTGGAATTAAATATGTTAATCTTCACAAAGTTTGTAGATGTTTTAGTTATTATTTCAAGCATCAACAAAAGGAAGGAATTCACAGATTATTATTACAAATATTGATCTATTTTTAGAACTTTTTGTCCAGTTATCTGCCTTCAGATGCAACTGTTTTGCACTCCCGAGGCATGGACTCCTGTAAGGTGGAGTGTCCGTGGAGTGGACTAGGTTGTCCAGCAGATCCCACAGGTGTTCGATTGGATAGAGATCGGAGGCCAAGTCAACCCTTTGAACTCTTTGTCATGTTCCTCAAACTATATCCAAACAGTTTTTGCAGAGGGACAGGGCCCAGTATCCTGTTGAGAGATGCCACTGCAATTACAGATTACAACTGCCATGAAAGGGTGTACCTTGTCTGTAACAATGTTTAGGTAGGTGGTACATGCCAAAGTAACATCCACATGATTTATCAGACCAGGCCACCTTCTTCTGTCACTTCATGGTCGAGTTCTGATGCCCACTGTAGCTCTGTCAGTGGTAGACAGAGGTCACATGGGCATTCTGAATGGTCTGCGGATATGAAGCCATACTGTGTTCCTTTTGTCATAATCAACATTCACTTTTTCAGCAATTTGTGCTACAGTCGCTCTTTTGTGGGATCAGACCAGGCAGGCACAAGTCACCCATGGTCCTTCTTGGTAGGTCCTTCCTGGCCACTTTTGTTAGATACTGTCCTCGGGAATCAGTGAACAACCACCAAGCCTAATCCAGTTATCTAGAATCACAATTTGGCCTTTGTCACTGAGATCCTTATGCTTTGTCCTTCCAACTGTTCACTTGGTGCCTAATATATTCCACTCCTTGATGGGTTCCACTCTAACGCCATAATGGATTTAATGTGGCTGGTCAGAGAAGACTAGTGTTTTAGAATCATTACAGAGACACTTATCTGCCACCATGAACTTTTGTTCCAAACTTATGAACTTTAGCATCATTTTATATGGAGTTTAGTCAGTAAAGTATTTATTCTGCTCAAAACTTGCAAAAAGTGCAAAATAAAAAAAGAACAATCATCATTTAAGATCAACCATGAAGGTTCTACAATCTTTGCTTGTTTACGCATTTACTGGGTTTTCATAATTCCCACAATATAGGTAGGTATTTTTAGAACTGGATAATTTAAGCAGATGGTATTTACTGCGTTAGTGCTGAAGGTTGATTTATTGTGTTTTGATTACAACATAATGCCATTAATAGCATCTGAAACTATTCGTGTAAGAATCCACGGTGAAGTAGAATCAAGTCTGGAACCAGTTGAGAACTTTGAGTTCACTGAACCAAGTCACAGAAAAATTAAGTGATGGATGAGTTAATCATTTTCCAATAATAGCAAAATGATTGAGTGGCATGAGGCTCATGTGCAGAAGATGCGATTCAGCCATCCTCCAGGCCTGTGTTGTCCTCTTGGTCTTCAGCACTATCCTCATCGCTGTAAATATCCTTCACTTTAGCGCTGGAATTAGCAGAAGCAGTCTTACTTCTCTCTCTGTTCTTTTCGAATTTTGTATTTGTTGCTTCTGATTTCACTGAAAGAAAATAAGACGATAAAGTATGTTACATTTTTAAACAGTTTATTGGGTTTATATTAGCATTCCAAAACTCAATGAAGTGTTTATATACTATCTACTATGTAAGCACTAACAATTCAAAAACAGACATTTTCCTCAAAACATGCCCTTGTTCTTTATAGCCAAAACTTCATAATCAGTTCATCTGTGCACCACCACTCCTAAACCTTCCTGCCACGCCTTTGCTGTCATATGGGGGTTTTGCTTTGCATTTCTAGCCAGAATACAAGTAGTTCTATGTGAGAGTCTTCTTGGTCTTCCAGATTTAGCCATGACTTCAAAATTCCCTTTAACTACAATGTCTACCATGTACAATGATATTTTGGACAGTGAAAACTCACATTCTGGATACCCTGTCCTTTTAAAGCCTTTCTCTGATTAGCAGACATTATTTGGATTTATTTTAAAATCTTTAGTCTGCTGCATAGCACAGTTCGTGGTTGTTCACAGCTGGCAAGAAGTCTGGAGTGAATCAGCTGTGCTCTGAAACCTTCAGCAGTTAACTTCCTAATGACAAGACTTGATCTCCCTAACGAATCTTAATGTGTTAATTAAAGCCTAAGAAGTTACTTAATTAATCAACTAATTGTGTAGCACAATAGCTTTTTTTAGTGTATCAATTATAATATACCTGGCAAGAAGCAATGCAATATGTAACAATTGCTCCATTTTCTCAATGTTATAAAATAACAACAGAATAATTTGTTTAAGCCTATTTCACTTTTTAATGCTTATTTGATTGCAATGGTTAGTGGCCATTCCGAACCCAGAACCAGGTACAGTTTTATGTCCTGCAGAAGTCCAGTTTCCATTTTACAAATACACATCTGGAATATTTAATTAAAAAACGAAAGTCGGAAAAACTTTTCTTGAGTTTTCCAAAAATGTACAAGAACATCTATTAAAGCATGCTGCAGCCTAGGTCTTCCACACTGGAAAGTAAAGTGCAGTGGCCCCTTATAGTGACCCATGAGCACACCACAGCATGAACATTCTTTCTCTGTATTTAACCCATTCACCAAGTGAAGCACTGGGCAGGCTGCGAGGGCGGTACCTTGCTAAAGGGAACCTCAAAGGTGTCGCTAACAGTCCAGGAATTTGAACCTATAACCTTCTGATCTCAGGGCAAACTCCCTAACCACCAGGCCTCCCAACAGCCCAAGCTATGTCCTAATTTTTAATGTTTAATGCAAAATGGCACATTTTATAGCTTCAAACTTCCCTCTACTTCTTACAGATTAATATAAAAATGAAATAAGTAATTCAGTTTTATTGTCATGATAAAATATGGCTTGATGATTAGAAGCACATTGCTTTCAGGTAGGAGCACTTAGCCTAAACCCATAGCTGTACTCTACATGACTAAGTGTGTTTTTATAGAATTTCCCCACATTGTTTTCCCAGTTGGTTTAAATTCCTCTACAATCCCTCTACCTACTTAAACCCTGATCACAATATGCTCATTGCACCCCAGCTTACTTGATGCCTGTCTTAAAGCAAACCTTAAAGCAGTTAAGCAAGACTTTACTGAGTTGACACACAACACTGAGAATAAGTGTTTGCTATCAATATTTGAAGCAAGTTTATTTAAAGCCAGTTTATTCAAAGCAAACACAGTGTTGTATGAATAAATATAAAAAAATACATTACAGGTTCTATATTTATTCTAAAAGTGAACTCTTACTCCTTCAGTATGAACACCAATGTTTGATTGACATAGTGTATAGGTATGTGATGATAACATTATGGTTTGATATTTATTTCAATATCAGGCACATTGAAAATAAATAAAACTATGTAGAAAAAAGGCACTGAACTACATTTAGAAGTGGCATGAGGCTCATGTGTATCCTTTTCTTCAACATGCTCTTTTATTTCTTGCTGCTTATTTAATTGTTATTTTAATAACAAGAAATAAATACATATATAAATAAATAAAAATAAAACGTTTCTACCAGAAAAGGATATAGGTTTTCTGAAGTCACTGAAAGTTGTTATTGAAATTGAATTCTATATTTGCAGTTGTACTCATGTTACATTATTTATATGTTAATGAAAGTGACAATCTGGTCATACGTGAACACACCACAGCACGATATACTTCTTCTGCATTTAATCCATTCACCAAGTGAAGCAGGGGGCAGCTACGAACACAGCGCCCGGGGAGTAGTATGTGGGGACGGTACCTTGCTCAGGGTACCTCAGCGGTGCCTAGCGGAATTGGGAATCGAACCCGGACTTTCTGATCACAGGGCGATTGCCCTAACCACTATGCTACCAACTGCCCCAACGTTTTTTTCTTCCAAGGTTTCTCTGAATAAGACATGCCTTCTATTCAGAGAAACTTTGGAAGAAAATAGATTCAAACATTTTTGAGGACGTATACAGTGAAAAAGACTTGTATAATTTTGCAGTCATGTTTCAATATTACAAGAAGAAATTAAAAATGCATAGATTTGAAACAAATAAAAGAACATGGAATTAATACATTTCACAATCTGCCACGAAAAGCACATCCTCCAGTGCTTATTAATCTGAAACCAATTGATGTAAAGCAATAAATCTTAGTTTTGTATACATACCCAGGACATATTGAAGCTTATTCTATAATCAGTTAAACTCCATATTTAAGATTTAAAGTCAAACAGAGCAAAAATCAATGACTAAAGAGCACCGTTTTGAAATGTTGCATAGGTGTAAACTGATGTTTTTTGATTGCAGTCCATCAAAGGACTGTGAACCCATGAATATATTTTCAAAGGTATTTAAAGAAACTGTTGCAAAAAGTGTAAAACCCAAAAGAATATGCTTGGGTGTGAACACATGCCTGAGGAATTTTATTTCAATATGAAATTTGTCTTACATTCTAGATTTAAATGATCGGCACAATCTGCCTCGCTGCCTCCGACTGCGTCGTTGTCCTCTTGGTTGATTTCTACTATCCGTTGTCTTGCACTCTCAAAGACTGACTTCAGGACGATAGAATCTTCAAAGATCTGAGAGAGAGGTTAGATATTACACCTACAGAGCAAGATTCATCACTGTATCCCAATTATCCAACTAGAGCACAATGATGACTTTCACAATAGTCATTTATATCTTACTGATAACAATGGAAAGAATCAGCAAGATACTTAACTACTGTTACAGTTGTTTTAGGATATGTTTAGTGTTTTTAAAATATGTATACATCCATGGAACACAACAATATATAATTTTTTTCTGGTTATTACTTTTTGTAATTTGTAGGAGTGTGTCTGTGTAAAATGTGCAGGGATCTATTTTTTTTATACAATGTTTATAAAATGTTGGCAACATTTTTAAATTCATATAAATCATTTCTTATCTCTTGGAAATGTTAAACTACACAACACTCTTACATTACAATTAAAATAATGAGGTTAGGAACACTGTGAGTGTGTGTGTGTGTGTGTGTGTGTGTGTGTGTGTGTGTGTGTGTGTGTGTGTGCCTCTGTTTCATCCATCAGAAACTGAATCAGGAGTGAAGCTGCTGGAATACAGACATTAGAAAAGCTGCTCTACACACACACACACACACTCACACACACACACACACACACACACTCACAATACATATGGAGGTGTTTCTTATTTTTACACACACACTGCAATAGTTCAGAAAACAATAACAACCTGTGCATTTCACACACACACACTCACACAGAAAAAGGGGAAAGTTGTCTATTTCCCCCGGAGTTGTATAGTATAGTGCCTCAGAACAGAAAAAAAGCCTTGGAATAATAACAATAACAATAGTAATAAACAATGCATATCAATAATAGAAGGAGAGACAAAAAAGAACAATAGAAAAATAAAGAAAGAAAGGAATGCTGTCTCTTTAAGTGCGCGCGCCGGAAGTGCGTTAGTTCTTTTCCGGCCCGTGGGTCCTCGCCGCGAGCGTGTGTTCAGTCTCTTCTCTTCAGAAAAGACGGATAAAGATGAGCGTCCCGGCCTTCATAGACATCACCGAGGAGGACCAGGTACAGGGGGGCCCGGGGGCTACTGAGCTGGGAGGGGGCGATTTGAGACCTAAGTTTTTAGGAAGGTTTCAGGTTTTGTGTGTTAGCAGGAGGCTAACGGGCCCGACTGGGTTCATCCAGTTCAGCTCTCAGGGAGAAGAGAGAGGGTTCAGGCCGGAATATCTCCAAAACATCTCAACAGCACACACTGGAGCTCAGCTCTCGAAGGAGAGTGAGGATTCAGTCCATAATATCTCCCAAAGCATCCACCTAACACACATACTGGAGCTCAACCCTCAGGGAGGGTCCAGTCTACAATATCTCCAAAACATCTCCTCTCCACACATACAGGAGCCCAGCTATCAGGAAGTGGAGAGAGGGTCCAGTCTAGAATATCGCCTAAACATCTCGACGCATACTGGCGCTCAGCCCTCAGAGAGGAGAGAGTTCAATCCAGAATATCTCCCAAAACATCTCAACACATACTGGAGCTCAGCTCTCAGAGAGGGTTCTGTCTCCAAAACAGTTCTTCCACATGTGTGTTTCTGGTTCTCTAGATTAGTCACTATTCAGCAGATGTTTGGTAAAAAGGGGCACAACCAGTGGTCAGACTGATAAACAGTGACTAAACTCGAGAACAAGAAACACACTGTGTTCAGCAGACTGGTGACCAATGCAGGACATCCGATGGGCTGCAATCTATAACTGTATACTGTGTAATACACCAACAAAGTAGGGTTATTTAATGAGGCCTTAGATGCAGTACTCTGTAGGGGTGTGTGTGTGTGTGTGTGTATTATCAGGTGGAGTTATACGATACGATAGGATACTTGCCTCTGGACCAAGAGGTCATGGGTTCAAATCTTACCTTCAGCATACCACCACTGGGTTCCTGAGCAAGACCCTTAACCCCAAGTTGCTCCAGGGATACTGCCCCCTGTAGTTCGGGAATGGAAGTTGCTTTGGTTGAAAGCATCTGTGAATGTAAATTATTTGGACAAAATATAATTATTGTGATTTTACTTCTACATATTGTGATGCCTTTCTGAATATTAAAGGGCCCAAATCATCACTTTCTGGGATTTTGGATCTTCCACTCTGATGTCAAGGTTTTTATGTTCCTCGTGTTGAAATGTTTTGATCAATACAGGTCAGCTCGTCTAATACACTGAGTGTATATGTTCTTGTGCAGAACATTGATCTAATAGAGCAGTGCAACTGAGCCATTGACCGCATAATAATGAATAGGATGCATACTTTTCATCGTGGTCCATCATATCAACGAGAAACAGCAAATGTGTGGCCATTAGAAGATTAAAAGGTGCACACCCCGCTTTAAATAGAATTTGTCAATAAATGATTACCTATTCGCTAATGATGTTACAGATGAGACCAGTTTACCAGTATTGGCATGAAAATCTGATTGTATGGTTTCGTGTCTGACAAGAGACCTAAAGTGGGAATATTTTGGTGTTTTAGTGCTAGCTGAACCCAGTAAGCCAGTGATTTTCCTGCAGCTGTTAGTGTATGTTTATAAGTTGGAGTCATTGGGATGTACTACAGCAAAAATGTTTAAGTTTCTCACATCATGTCTTTTATAGGTGCAAGTATTGAACTGAACAGCTTTGCTATAGTTTTTAAGAACTGCTGACAATATTTCTCCTAAATAGTTCTGTAAAGCATCATTTTAAAGGAATTGATAAAACCTCAGAATAAGAGAAATGCTGCAGCGTTTACAGAACCTGAATAATTCAGAGAACACTAATCTCTTCTTCTCTCTCAAACTAAACGGCAATAATGAGCTTTGAGGAGCTTCTAGTAGTGTTTCACCTCCAACTGGTCTCAGTGTGAGAGGAGA